>CABHPQ010002221.1:10908-29956 GCA_902168405.1 Peromyscus aztecus | reverse complement strand
ACAGTTCAAGCTCATCAACTGTCTCACTTATCCAGAGGGCCTGGTCCAGTTCCATCGGGGCTCCACAGCTATTGGTTCACAGTTCATGTGTTTCCACTAGTTTGGCTATTTGTCCCTGTGCTTTTTCCAGTCATGGTGTCCTTTGTGCATGAGCTGGCTTTTTGGAACCTAGGGCCTATGCTGAGACACTTTGCTCAGCCTTGGTGCAGGGAGGAGAGGACTGGACCTGCCTCAACTGAATCTATCAGGCTGGGCTGACTCCCCAGGGGAGATCTTGCCTTGGAGGAGGTGGAAATGGGGGCTTAATTGGGGGGGGAAGGCTGGGGTGGGAGGAAGGAGGACAGGGGGATGTGGCTGATATGTAAAATTAAATTAATTATAAAATAAAAATATTTATAAAAAAGAATACCAACTCAGAGGCACAAAAAAATATATTCAACAAAATCATAGAAGAAAACTTTTCCAACTTAAAGAAGGAGATACCTATGAAGATACAAGAAGCTTAGAGAATGCCAAATAGACTAGACCCACCAAAAATGTTATCTTGCCACATAACAATCACACCACTAAACATACAGAATAAAGAAAGAATACTAAGAGCAGCAAAGGAAAAGGGCAAATGACTTATAAAGATAGACCCATCATAATATCACCAACTTCTCATTGGAGACTCTGAAAGCCAGAAGGTCCTGGAAAGATGTATTACAGACACTAAGAAACCACAGATGCTAGCCCAGACTACTATATCCAACAAAACTTTCAATCACCATAGACGGAGTGCACAAGATATTACAACACAAAATCAGATTTAAACAATTCTTATCCACAAACTCAGCCCTACAGAAAGTACTAGAAGGAAAACTCCAACCTAAGGAAATTAGATGCACTCATGAAAACACAGGCAGTAGATAACCTCACAGCAGAAAATCTCAAAGAAGGAAAATACCCACACACTACTGTAGACAACTTTTTAAATGGTCATATTAAATAAAAACACGAAGCCAAATATATGGGTGAAAGCCTTAGATGAGGGAAATAGGGATAGCCACCAACCAACCTTACCTCACCAACTCTGTAGCTTCCAAATGCAAGTTACTTTCTGTCTACCCATACCTTTATTGCCTTGCTTTTCTGCCCTCTCATTGACTATCTTAGCCCAGCTATCTAACTTCCTCTTCCTACACAGCTCTGTCACTTTTGGTTGGTCTGTACAGACCTCCAGTTCTCTATGGTTGGTACTGGGATTAAAAGCGTGTGTCACCATGCTTGACTCTGTTCTCTAGCGTGGCCTTGAACACACAGAGATCCTCCCTGCTAAGGGATTAAGGGCTTGTGCTGCCTGACTTCTTATTTACTTAAAATGATTTGCTACTTCCTCTGATCTCCAGGCAAACTTTATTAAAGCACAAATAGAATATCACCACACACTACTACCAAAAAATAATAGGAATTAGCAATCAATAGTCACTAATATCCCTTAATATCAATGGATACAATTCACCTATAAAAAGACACAGGCTAACAGAATGGATATGAAAACAGGATCTATCCTTCTGATGCATACAAGAAACTCAACTGGACTTCAAAAACAGACACTATCTCAGAATAAAAGACTGGGAAAAGACTTTCCAATCAAAAGGACTTATGGAGTAAGCTGGTGTAGCTATCCTAGTATCTAACAAAATAAACTTTAAACTAAAATCAATCAAAAGAGATCAGGAAGGAAATTACATATTCATCACAGGAAAGAAATCCACCAAGATGAAGTTCAATTGTGAACGTTTATGCCCCAAATACAAGGAAACCCACATATGTAAAAGAAACATTACTAAAGCTTAGATCACACATCAATCCCCCCACACACACACACACTAGTAGTGAGATATTTCAACACCCCACTCTTACCAATAGACAGGTCTGCCAGACAGAAACTTAACAGAGAAATAAGGGATCTCACAGATGTTTTGACTCAAAAGGACTTAATAGATATCTATAGAACATTCCATTCTAACACAAAAGAATATACATTCTTCTCAGCACCCCATGGAACCTTCTTTAAAATCAACCACATACTTGTCACAAAGCAAATCTCAACAGACACAAAAAAAATTGAAATAACCTCCTGTATTTTTGTAGCTGAAGTTTTCCTGTGTACTGCCTGGCCCACAGTATGGAAAAATATCTCTCACCCACCAGTCCCACAGCTGCTTGGACCCAAGTAAACACATAGAGGTTTATATTATTTGCACACTATATGGCCATTAGCTCAAGCTTATTACTGACTAGCTCTTTCACTTAAAATTAACCCCTAATTCTTATTTATGTTTAGCCATGTGGCTTGGTACTTTTTTTCAGTTCTGCCTTCACATCTTATTTCCTCTGTGTCTGGCTGGTAACGCCTGACTCAGCCTTCCTCTTCCCAGAATTCTCCTTGTCTGCTTATCTCTCCAATACTTCCTGCCTGGCTACTGGCCAATCAGCACTTTATTTATCAACCAATCAGAGCAACACATTCACAGCATACAGAGTGACATGACCCATTATTCCCCTTTTCTTTCTATTTAAAAGGAAGGTTTTAACTTCAACATAGTAAAATTACATATAATAAAATAGTTATCAAGCAAGAATTACAGTTACATATTTTATTGGACCACCATGGCTTAAAGTTAGATTTTTAACAACAAAACTTACAGAAAGCCTAAAACATTATGGAAACTAAACAAAACTCAACTAATTCACCAATGGGTCAAGGAAGAAATAAGGAAAGAAATTAAAGACTACCTACAATTCAATGAAAATAAATGTACAACATACCCAAACTTATGGAACACTATGAAAGCAGTGCTAAGAGGAAAATTCATAGCACTAAATGCCCACATAAAAAAGTTGAAGAAATCTCACACTAGCAATTTAACAGCACATCTGAGAGCTCTAGAACAAAAAGAAGGAAACTCACCCAGGAGAAAGAGATGCCAGGAAATAATCAAATTGAGGGCTGAAATCAATAAAATAGAAACAAAAATAACAATACAAAGAATAGATGAAACAAAGAGTTGATTCTTTGAGAAAATCAACAAGATTGACAAACCCTCATCTGAACTAACCAAAAAGCAGAGAGATTACATCCAAATTAGCAAAATCAGAAATGAAAAGGGAGATATAACCACAGGCAACAAGGAAATCCAGAGAATCATCAGGCAATGCTTCAAAAATCTATAATCCACATAATTTGAAAATCTAAAAGAAATGGATAATTTTCTGGATAACTACCACATACCAAAATTAAATCAAGACCAGATAAATAATTTAAATAAATCTATAATCCCTAAGGAAATAGAAATTATTGGTGAAATTATTAAGGCCACTCCACGTAGTTAAAAGGGAGATTTATTTAGTGGTGTAACTTACAAATGAAGGGATAGGTAGGTCACAGGGTCTGGGGAAGGTGCATCGCAGTCCAGCAGTGTTCTCTGGAGCTCTGCTCAGTCAACCTCCACTGTCCAGGGTCCCGGAACAGAGAGCGAGCTGGCCCATCCAGATCTCGGGTCTCCAGGTGCCTCCCTTGGCCCCGCCTTACAGGCGTGACAGTTGCTAAAGTCTCAATGGGGGTTGGAACTTCCAGATCAAAGCTGTAATGGCTACCCACTACAAGAAATGGTCATTAAAAGTCTCCCAACCCCCCAAAAAGCCCAGTACCAGGTGGTTTCAGTGCAGAATTCAACCAGAATTTCAAAGAAGAGCTAATACTAATACTCTTCAAATTGTTCCACACAATAGAAACAGAAGAAACATTACCAAACTCTTTTTAAAAAGCTACAGTTACCCTGATACTGAAACTACACAAAGATGCAACAAAGAAACAGAACTGCTGACCAATCTCCCTCATGAACATTGATGCAAAAATATTCAATAAAATACTAGCTAACTGAATCCAAGAAAACATCAAAAAAAATCATCCACCATGATCAAGTAGGCTTCATCCCAGAGATGCAGGGATGGTTCAACATACAAAAATCTGTCAATGTAATACACCATATAAACAAACTGAAAGAAAAAAAATCCATGTGATCATCTCATTACATGCTTGAAATAGCCTTTGGAAGAATTCAGCACCCCTTCATGATAAAGATCTTGGCGAGATGAGGAATACAAGGAATATACCTAAACAAAATAAAGGCAATTTACTGCAAGTCAACAGAAAACATCAAATTAAATGAAGAGAAACTCAAAGCAATTCCATTAAAGTTAGAAACAAGACAAGGCTGTCCACTCTTCCCATATCTATTCAATATAGTACTCAAAGTTCTTGCTAGAGCAATAAGACAACAAAAGGAGATCAAGGGGCTACAAATTGGAAAGGAAGAAGTCATACTTTTGCTATTTGCAGACAATGTGATAGTATACATAACTGACCTCAGAAATTCTGCCAGGGAAATCCTACAGATGATAAACCCCTTCAGGATTGTGGCAGGATACAAAATTAACTCAAAAAAAAAATCAGTAGCTCTCTTATATATAAAAGATAAATGAGAAAGAAATCAGAGAAACATCACCCTTTACAATACCCACAAATATAAAACACCTTGAGTTTACTCTAACTAATCAAGTTAAAGACCTATATGACAAGAACAAGTCCTTGAAGAAAGAAATTGAAGAAGATGTCAGAAAATGGAAAGATTTCCCATGCTCATGGATAGGTAGGATTAACATAGCAAAAATGGCAAACTTACCAAAAGCAATCTACAGATTCAATACAATCCCCATCAAAATCCCAACACAATTCTTCACAGACCTGGAAAGAACAATACTCAACTTCATATGGAAAAACAAAACACCCAGGATAGCTAAAATGATCCTGTATAATAAAGCAACTTCTGGAGGTATCACAATCCCTGACCTCAAGCTCTACTATAGAGCTACAGTAATAAAAATCAGCCTGGTATTGGCATAAAAACCCACATGTGGACCAATGGAATTGAATTGAAGATCCCGATATTAATCAACACACCCATGAACATCTGATTTTTGACAAAGAAGTCAAAACTGTAAAATGGGAAAAGAAATCATCTACAGCAAATGGTGCTGGCATAATTGGATGTCAAAAAGTGGAAGATTGCAAATAGATTCATATCTATTGTCATGTACAAAACTCAAGTCCAAGTGGATCAAAGACCTCAACATAAAACCAGTTGCACTGAACCTGATAGAAGAGAAAGTAGGAAGTAGCTTTGAGTGCATTAGCACAGGAGACCTCTTCCCAAATATAACACCAGTAGCACAGACACTGAGAGAAACAGTGAGTAAATGGGACCTCATGAAACTGAGAAGCTCCAGTAAGGCAAAGGACACAGTCAATAAGACAAAACTACATTCTACAGAATGGGAGAAGATCTTTACCAACCCCACATCTGACAGAGGGCTAATCTCCAAGATATCTAAAAAACTCAAGAAGCTAGACATCAGAATATCAAACAATTCAATTAAAAAATGGGCTAAAGAGCTAAACAGAATACTCAACAGAAGAATCTCAAATTGCAAGAACACATTTAAGGAATTGCTCAACATCCTTAGTCATCAGGGAAATGCAAATCAAAATAACTCTGAGATACCATCTTACACCTGTCAGAATGGCTAAGATCAAAAACACTGATGACTGCTGATGTGGAGAGATTGTGGAGCAAGGGGAACACTCCTCCACTGTTGGTGGGAGTACAAACTTGTACAGCCACTTTGGAAATCAGTATGGTCGTTTCTCAGAAAAATAGGAATCAATCTACCTCAAGACCCAATGATACCACTCTTTGGCATACACTCAAGGAATGCTCAATCATACCACAAGGACACATGCTCAACTATGTTCATAGCAGCATTATTTGTAATAACCAGAACCTGGAAACAACTTAGATACCCCTCAACCAAAGAATGGATAAAAAAAAATGTAGTACATATACACAATGGAGTAATAGTCAGCAGTGAAAAACAATGATATCATGAAATTTTCAGGCAAATGGATGGAACTTAAAAATATCATCCTGAGTCAGGCAACCCAGACTCAGAAAGATAAATATGGTATATACTCACTCATAAGTGGATACTAGATGTAAAGCAAATGATAACCAGACTACAACCCACAGCTCCAGAGAAACTAGATAACGAGGAGGGCCCTAAGGGGGACACATAGATTGCCCCAGGAAGGGGAAATAGATGAGATATCCATGAGTAAAATGGGGGTGCAAATGGCAAGTGAGGGTAGTGGATGAGGGATGACAACATAAGAGAATGGGATGGTCCAGCTGGAACACAGATGGAGTGGGTGAGCAATGAAGAGATACCATTATGGAGGGAGACATCATGGGAATAGGGAGAAACCTAGTACTAGGGAAGTTCTCAGGAATCCACAAGGATGACCCCCACTTAGACTACTAACAATGGTGGAGAGGGTGCCTGAGCTGGCCTACCCCAGTAATTAGATTGGTGAATACCCTAACTGTCATCATAGAGCCTTTCTCCAGTAACAGATGGAAGCAGATGCAGAGATCCACAGCCAAGAACAGACTGAGGTCCAGGAGTCCAGCTGAAGAGAGAGAAAAGGGATTCTATGAGCAAGGGGCATCAAGATCATCATGTGGAAGTCTGTAGAGACAACTGAACCAAGCTAGTGGGAGCTCATGAACTTTAGACCAATAGCTATGGAGCCTCCATGGGACTTGTCTAGGCCCTCTGTATAAGCCAAACAGTTGTGAAGCTTGGTCTGTTTAAGGAGTCTCCTGTCAGTGGGAATAGGATCTATCCCTGGTGCATGAGCTGGATTTTTGGAGCCCATTACCTATGGTGGGACATCTTGCACAGCCTTGATGCAGGGGGGAGGAGCTTGGGTCTGCCTCAGCTGAATGTACCAGGATTTCCTGATTCCTTGTGAGAGGCCTTATGTTTTCAGAGGAAAGGATGGAGTGTGAGTTGAGGGGGGGGGGTGGATTTGGAAGTGGCAGGAGGAGGGATGAGAGGGAGATCTGTGATTGGTATGTAAAATGAATAAAAAATGCCCTAATTTTAAAAAAAGTATGTAAGTCCTAAAGTAATACACTGGGTTCCCTATTTATATATATATATATATATATAAATATATATAGTTGTTCCCCACAGTCTGTTCAGTCTTAATGGGTTAGGCTGCTTCCTGAATCTTTGAGTGATTTTTGTTATTCTCCCACAGGCCCCAGCCACTCCAGACTACTCCACATAATCTTCTCTTGGCAGATCCTAGCACTGCCTAGCAGGTACCTCCAGTGGTTTGAGCCTACTGACTCAGAAACACATTCCTGACTACCCTAATGCTGTCACTTTCACCAACACAGGGGACTATCATAGAGCCCTTCAGTACACACAGTGAACTATCATAGAGCCCTTCAGTACACACAGGGGACTATCATAGAGCCCTTCAGTACCTTTTGCAGCATTTATTTTTATTTGAAAACTTTTTTGACTATACTTTTTTTAGCATACATTGTTAGACTCAGACTCAAAATCTAATGTTAGGGAGAATCAAAATGTGTGTAAGTTGTATGTCCCTGTCTCTGTGGGATATACAATTGTATTTGGCTCTTACTAAAGATCCAATGGCTATTCTTCAAGCAAACTAATGAGGAAATTAGACACATTCTTTGGGACTAAGGGATGTGGAGTTTTTGTCTCTGTAAAATATTTTCTCTTGACCATGCATAAACCCTAAAGCTACAAAAACATTGAAGTCTAGATTAATACCAGTTAGATAATATCTATGATCATTTTTATAATGACCACTTTGGGCATTATAGCAAACAGAATTATCTGGGAATGTCATTCATTTATCTTAATCTTCCTACTCTCTGAGAATTCATGCATGTCTTTCCATCTAAAAATCAGAAAACACTGGCATTTGGGATCTTCTTCCTCTTTCAGTCTGACTTGGTGTTGGTATTTCAAATCAGAGAAAGAGACTTATTTCATCAGTCACAACTATTAGAGGACTTCAGCCTTAGGGCTGTTCTAGAAAGGAAATAGAAATATTTCCTCATGATGTGTTTTCTAACAAAATGCACATTTCGTTTTGTATCTGTCCTTTATTTTATGAGGATAAAAAATAGTGGAGTCTTCACATCCTGATATACAGATGCTTGGGAATATGTAATCACTATTTGAAACTGGGCAATTCCCAGTAGTCCATTTTTATTATCTTAATGTCTCTAAATACCCTTCACTGGCATTCCTCTTCTTCAGAATTCAGCACAAATTTGTCATCTGGGGCTTTTAGGACTATTCAGAAACAATATCTTCCATGTTAGTAATCTGCTTTTCCTTTCCTCTAAGGAAATGAAATGCATTTAAAACAGAATAAATGGCTCTTTAAACATTGTAAAATAACTTACTGTTTTATTTGGGTCACCATAAATTATTATAATGTACTTACTTCTTATAGACTTTTAATGTTTTTTTTTTTTTTTTTTTTTGCTGTTGTTGTTACATACTTCTCTATGGGTATCTGTGCACAATTGTTTTCAACATTGCTTACTTGAAAGCATTTACCCATATAATTATTTGTGTGATTTCTAACCTTGGAAAAATATTTAAGTATATACTAAATTTGCACATAATACAATCTGTTCATATTTATTTAGCATATTATTCTCATTGATATTTCAAATCAAAATTGTAGGGGATCACACTACCAAGAGTTCAGAATCACCTTTTCCCCTGAGAGCAGATTTGACCACAGAAGTTTCAGCACCTTTAAGTCTTCCCCTTGCTTTGGTCTCTGTGTTAGCCAGGGCTCTCTAGAGGAACAGAACTATAGAATGAGTATATATGTTTGGTGTATATGTGTATGTGTACTTATTTATAAATATAAAGGGATGTATTAGAATGGCTCATATGCTACGGTCCAGTCAGTCCAAGAATGACTGTCTACCAATGGAAGATATAAGAATCCAGTAGTTGTTCAGTTCATGAGGCAGGATGTCTCACCAGTACTTCAGTATATGCCAGAATCCCAAATACGTATGCTCTATTGCCAGTTAAGGAATGCTAGTGAGAGTGAGAGCAGACAGGCAAAGAGAGAGCATGATTCCTTCTTCTACGTCCTTTAGGCTGCCAGTGAAAGTGGAGTTTCTGGTTAAAGGTGGATCTTCCTACTTTAAAGGATCTGGATTAAAGGTGTATGTTCCCACATCAAAGAGCCTGATGAGAAGTGGGTCTTCCCACTTCAAACAATTTGATTTTAAAAAGTCCCTCTAAGATGTGCCCAGGTATTTATGTTTTAGTATTTTCTAGATAAGTGAAGTTGATAACCAAAAATAGCTATCAGAGTCTCGATTTTTTTAAAGTAAATCTTGTAGTAATGTATTTTTTTAATACATCTTTCCTTCAAACAGATTAAATGTTTTCCAGATATGGCAACCATGTTAATAGTATGTCCCGGGATCACAGAAAAACATGTAGCCAGGCTATGCTCTTACTGCAGATTTATCTGCTCAAATTTAAACTATTTTTAAAACAACAATGTAACCAGCCTTGCTATGCCTTGGGTTTATCTTAAATTATTTATTTATCCATGTCCATGATCCAGAATAATGCTTATATCAGTATGTGTAGTGCTAATCATTCAGTCACAGCAGCCAACAGATTAAAAGCAGACTTCAACAAGTACACCATAAATGGTGGAAACAATATGTTGAAATTCACCGATAACATCTGCATGCATCAAGAAAAGCCCTGTGTGACAGGAAGAACATAGACACAGAAAACTGACAGTCAATGCACGCAGGCAAGAGGGACAAGCGGATCAGAAACATATAATAGATAGAGAGGACACGGTCCACAAACTACAGACAGATGGAAGTCATGGGAATAGAAGTGAAGAATTCAAATTTAGGCTTGCTCTTGATAAATTATACTAGGAGAACATTTCTTTATTTTATACCTTAATGAAACATCAACACATTTTTGATGTCCCCTCTGAGATTCCTTTTATACCTTTTTGGCACAAAATCTTATATTGAGTATCTGTGCTTGACACACTGAACCATAGCTTATTTTAAATTTATTTTATTTAAAATATAAGTACATTACTTCCCCTTCACTTTCCTTCCACTAGCCCTTCCAGTGACCCTCTTTCCAACCTCTCCCATATCCATACCTCTCACTCTTTCTCAAATTTGTGACCTGTTTTTCTTTTATTATTATTGTCGCATGCAAGACCACATACAAATTTACATGCACACACACACATCAAAAATATATAAATGCAAACTGCTGCATCACTTTTGTGTAGCTTGTGTGTATATGACTTCAGGGCTGATAATTTTGTATTAGCAAGCCAATTAGAAGGTTCATCTCTGGGAGACATTAATTATCCCTTTGTTAGCAGTTACTAGTTTTCTAATATTCTTTGTCTAGGCCCAGGAATTTTTGAGATTCTCCACTTTCATGGTAGCACATCTATTGGTATTGTCATTTTTAAAAAAATTCTTGTTTAGTTAGCTGTCTTATTGAGATACCATGGGCATAGCTTCTTTATCATTTCTAGGACACATAATCTTGTAGCATGCTTTATGGTCCTCTGGCTCTTACAATCTTTCTGTCTCCACTTTTGATATGTTCCTTAAGTCATAGGTGCAAGAAATTGGTTGTAAGCATATCCACTGGGGCTTGACATCCCAAATTCAGTTGATCTCTGCATATGACTGGTTGTAGCTTTCTGTAATGATGTCTGTCCACTAAAACAAGAAACTTCTTTGATGTAGGGAGAGAGAGTGTGTAAACTTATCCTCTGGGCACAAGGATAAGGTTTAGAATGAAGCTAAGAATTGTTCCAGTCCACTGAGTGGCATTAGTTAGTTCTTCTCTGTGATTCATGACCTCAATAGTTATGGGTAGTTGGCTAGGTTTCTAGTACCAGGCATCATTTCTCTCATATTGAGTTGACCTTTTAGACACCTTCTGGTTACTGTCCAGATATGAGTGCCACTACTGCACCATTAGGGATCTTGTCATGATGGCCCTTGAAGTTCATAAGCATCGCAACTGGGTTGAAATATTGACTGCTTCCATCCTTTAGCAGCTTATGCACCACCTTTTGGTACTATAAAATTTAGAATGCATGAAGGAGGTTTGAAGTTAGATCCAGCTCAAAATTTCTGAGTCCTTTGTCTAAAATAATAAGGATTTAGATTTGAACTCTGAGAGGCAACCAAGGGCAATAACAATAATTGATATTGTTTGCAGAGTTGCTTGGACCACCTGACAAACAACTCATGCAAAGTTTCTCATGCTTCGTATTGGAGTTTGTGTTAGATAATCTATGGCTTTAATGAGGAGGATTAACAATAGCATAACTTGATTAAAGTGAATTAAATAAAAATTAAAACACAACACAATACTATCTCTGGGACAAAATAAAAGCAGTTCTAGTGGGATAATTCATAGCTCTAAGAACAAGAAGAGTCACTCTTGCCTGCACAACAAGATGGTCAACAGATCTGTACCTCTTATTCTGCTCCTCCAAATCTTGTTTCCCAGTATCATCCCTTGTCTGTAGCAGAAAATTTGCTGCAGTATCCCTTTCCTCTCTGACCTTCATCCCCAATGGATCACAAAAACTTCTTCCCAACCTCTCTCCTTACAACTCACCGAATTATCCCACTTTCCAACACCAGCAGACATTGGCTGGGAACATACCAGGAGGGCAGGCCATGGAAATAGGTAAGCCAACTGTAGACCTTCACAATTCCCTTCTCCCCTCCAAACCCAAGACCCTAGTCTCATCCCTAGTTTTGCAACAAAACACCAGGTATAGCTCTCCTTCCTCCCTGCCCACATAGCCTATTGGTCCTACAAGACCATCCTGTCCTGGCCTCTCTGCCCATATTTGTCACATTATCCCAGCCCCTAACTACAGCAGGTCCCCCTGTTATCCCACGGGACATTCCTGCCGGAAAACCAGGTAGGCTACCTACACATCTCTTTTCTCTCTGTTGACCCCGATCAAATCCCCTTGCTTTATCCCCAACTCTGTATCAGAACTCTGTGGCAGCCTTCCCTGCCCCTGTTTCCATCTCCTATGTATTTTCCATCTATCACCCCTCCCCCAACTCTGTTTTGTCACAGCCACCTAACAACAAGCAGCAGGCACCCCTACTAATTCAAGGGCTACTCCTTCCAGGAAAACAAATAGGCTGGCAGCACATCCACACCTCTGCTTCTGTTCCTTTAGATGCAGTTCCTCCAGTCACATCCACAGCTCTTTAGCAAACCCTGCTGCAGCCTCCCTTTCTTCTGTAACTCTATCTCCAACTGATTATAAAGCTCTCCCTGAATTAGCCTCCACCAATTCATTCCAGTATCCCAGCCTCCAACACTAGCAGACATTCCCTTTTAACACATCAGCTGAAGAAGCCAGGAAAACAGGAAAGCTAGCTAAAGACCATCACAATTCCCTCTTCTCCTCCATACCCTATCTCTCAGTCTCATCTATATCTTTGACAGAATACCCACTGCAGCCTTCCTTCTCTCTCTTCCCACATCTGTTTAGGATCCCAAAGACCTTCCTTTTCTAACTTTCCTCTTACAAGTATGGCTTTATCCCATCCCCTAGTTACAGCAGGCACTTTGTCACCCCAATCTAGACATCACTCCTATCAATAAAGCAGGTAGCCTGTTTGTAGAACTTCCTTTCTCCTTCTGGTCCTCTAGGCCCAATGCCAAGTCTCATCCCCAGTGCCACAGCAGACACCCTGGAGTGACTCTCTACTGTCTCCACTCTTCACTGTCTCTCCCATCCCCCATTGCAAGGAGATGAAATTAGCCAATCCTGACTGAACATTCTGCCCTCCTTCCTCCTGCGAACCCCTTCAGAACCTTAGCTTATCTCCATTCCTAAGTGTTGTCTTCCAATATCCAGAAACACATTGTATCTGGAACCCACAGTGGCCATAACTATCAGGTTCAAATAAAGTTTCCTACCAGGAAGCACACCCATCACACTCTCTTATAATCCAGAGAGGAACAAAACACTAAAGCAACAAACACAAATCCAGAAATAGCACCTAGATCTATAAACATCCCAATCTTAGATGCTTTATACACTTAGCATAAAACACAATCAATAACAGAGAAGGTAATGTTTTTCCACATGTGCCCAGATATTCTACCACATCAGGCCCTCAATATTCCAACATAGGTGAAGCACAAGGAAAATAAAGTAAAATTGCCTATGTGAAGAAAATAGAGTTCCTTAAAGAAGAAATTAAAAATCCCTTAAAGAAATCTATGAAAACACAAACTGAGGGAATTCTGGGAATGAAAAATATAGGAATTTGAACAGGAACTTGAGCGTCAAGCTTTATGAACATAATGCAAGAGATGGAAGAGACAGTCTCAGGCACTGAGATAATAAAAGAAATGGATGCATTGGTCAAATCAAATGTTGAATCAACAACAACAAAAAATACTCCTGGCAAATGCAGGATATCTGGACACTATAAATAGACCAAATCTAAGAATAAAAGAATAGAAGAAGAAGAATCCCAGCTCAAAGACTCAGGATATATTGCCAACAAAAATCATAGAAGAAAATTTTCCTAACCTAAAGAAGGTGATACCTACAAAAGTTCAAAAAGCATCTAGAACCCCAAATAGATTAGGAAAGAAAAGAAGGTATGCAATCAGCACATAATTATCAAAACACTAAACACACAGAACAAAGAAAGAATATTAAAAGCTGCAAGGGAAATATAAAGCAGGTAAATATAAAGGCAAACCAATTAGAATTACAGCTGACTCAACAATGGAGACTCTAGAAGCCAGAAAAACCCAGAAAGGTGTGCTGCAGACTCTAAGAACCACAGATAACATCTCATACTTCTATTTCCAGCAAAACTTTCAATCACTCCTCATGGAGAAAATAAAATATTCCATGATAAAGCCAATTTTAAACAATATTTATCTACAAATCCAGCCCTACAGAAGGTGCTAGAAGGAAAGATCAAACTAAGGCTACACCCATGCAAACACAAGCAATAAGTAATCTCATTGTTATGTATATCTAAACTAGACACATGTTGTTTATTTTTAGTTATTTGTTTTAGGCTTAATTTTGAGAATATATATAAGCTAAAACTGAACATATTAAAGAAGTTGATCTTTTATGAGATGACTGATGGTTAACTTGTAGGTCTTATAAGATTAAGATTTTATAGCTTTACCCCTTTAAAGTTAGCCTTAAAAGTAACAATTTCTGAAAAGCAAGGAAGTTAGACATACATTCCTAAATCAGTCTTTGTTAGCCTGAACAGACCTTAAAATTTCTGAAAAGTAAGGAAATTAGACATACCTTCCTAAATCAGTCTTTGTTAGGCTGAGTAGATAAGAAGAGTCCCTTTGCCAGGCTGCTTAGGTCACTGTCTTGTATCATCTTGAGATGGGAATACCTAAGTATCTGGTTTTAAGCTGTGGTTATAAGTTTTTATTTTAAGAATGAAGATATAGAGCATGACCATAATTTGTAGAATGTAAAAGCAAGTTTTAACAATGTAAAGAATTTGGTGTCTCTAAAATCAATACCAAGTGGATTACTCTTACATTGAAAAATCTGGTTACCTGTTCATGAACGCATGGAGGTGAAGCTTTAATACCTCAGTAAACCAGCATTGGTTTAAATCCAATTTTTATAAACATTGTTTTCAGGATGGGACATGAATTATCATACAGAAATTCATCATAATCCAAAATATCTTGGAGACCTGTTGTCTCCTTGGTGAGCCCACTCCATCTGGTCACCTTTACTCAAGATGGTGGTGAAGTCACCTGACCTCCTTCTTCTCCAACCATAGTCAAAATGGTGGCTGCCCACATGACTGTACTTAATTAAGGTGGTAGAAAACCATGTTTTGTTTTCCAGAGCAGTTTGAATTTGGAGTTAGAAGTTTTAAGTTAACTTTTTGCTATAGATATTTTTTAACTATATCCAATTCCTTAGCTATTTTTTTAATAAGATAGAAGAGAATAAAATGACTTTAATATTATTTATACCTCAATGACATATGAATCTCTGTCATTGAATCAGAGTCAGTGGCCAAGAATCCCAAAGGCAAATTCTGAGCCTAGGCAGCAAATAGTAACAGCTGAGCTATCTCCAAGATGCATGGAACATGTAAACTCAGGCATCTAAGACCAGTCAGAAAGAAGCATGCAGTGGCCACATACAGTTACACACCCAGCTGAGCCTGAAGTAGTTCTATGTGGTTCTCATGTCCATGAGAAAACATACAGGCACAGATTCATACATACATACAAAATAGGCAGGACATTTCTAACAGCAAGACAAACAAAACTTTCCATGGGAAACAGACATTGTTACAAATTATGTGGATTTTAAACCATGTCAGGCAAGCAACTTATCAACCTTGGAATAAGAGTTTACAGTATAGTGCAGCATGTAAGAAACCATAAGAATAAAAGATTTTTTAGGAGTGAAGAAGTGGAGCCTTAAAGGTTAAGAAACTTTGGAAGTATAGCAGAGTTTACACAGTTTAGCATGGGAGAGCAGGCAGAAACAGGGAAAGAGAATGGATCTGTTGCGAGAAGAATCCCCACATGGCGGGAAGAATCCCCACACGGCCAGACCAAATGCCAGGAAAGCCTAGTGAGTAAAAAGGCAAAGTGGGTACTTTTTGGTGGGCCATGCCAAGGTATGCCACTAAGAGAACACATCAGGAACAGTGGAGTTAATACCAGAGGTTTATCAAGGAAATGGGGAGAGTGGAAGAGCAAAAGGTCATCTTGGAGTGAAGACATGAGAAGAAGGTAGACAGACCAACAGAGAACAGGGGTTGGAGTCGGGAGTGGAGATGGCAGTGACTCAGGTGCCATGATTCAGGATTCTACTCCCCAGATAAATGGGGATCTGGAGGCACTGTAGCACTAGACAACAAAGCCTGGGCCATGGGGCACTAGCTACAGAGGGAGGGATGAGAGCCCAGGGCCCCAAAACCCTAGATGTAGAGAAGCTCAGACCAATTGTCCATATGCTGGCAGAAATTTTCAAATTCACAGGGGATATTAAAGTCAAGGGTTCCCTCTGGTGGTCATATTGGCTGGTTATCAAGAGCATATTGAGGCCAGGTCCTAGAGCACAAAGAAATCAGGCGTTTTGAACATATGGTGTCAAAGAGCCCCAATTTGGATACATTTTGTAATAGACACCCCAGGGGTAACAGAGAATCTGGCTTGGACTTCAGTTACCCATTTCCAATTATTTTTCTGGAGACCAAAGGCTATAGAAATGCCTCTAGTGCTGTAGCCTAGAACTGGGGGGGGGGGGTGAGTGTGGGAGCTGCCTTTGTGCAGAGTTTTTCCTGCACAAGGACCCCATGGAGCAGAGACAGTCTCTGCTCCAGAAACAGGCTGGAGTTTTTCTGCTGCATCCAAGAAATACACCTCAACACGATGGATAGATATTACCCCAGGGTAAAGGGTTGAAAAAAGATACTCCAAACAAATGGATCTAAGAAGGAAGTCTGTATAATGAAAGTCAATCTAATATCTAGCAAAACTAATCAAAGGGCACCACATACTCATCAAAGAAAAAATCCACAATGATGACATTTCAAATTTTTTAATTAATTTATTTTATTTTATGTGCATTGTTTTTCCAGCATTCATGTTTGTGTACGAATGTCAGATTCCTTGGACCTGGAGTTAAAAACAGTTGTGTGCTGCAGTGTGTATACTGGGAATTGGACCCAGGTCCTTTGGAAGAGAAGTCAGTGCTCTTAATCACTGAGCCATTCCTCCAGCCCCAACATTTTAATTCTTAATATTTATGTACCAAAAACACGGGCACCAAGATTTGTAAAAGGAACACTACTACAGCTTAAATTACATATTGACTCACATACACTGACAGTGGAAGACGTCAATACCTTTCACCAATAAACTGGTTATGTAGACTAAAAATATACAGAGAAATGCTGAATCTAACTGATGTTAATTAAAGCAAAATGGACTTAACACAGTGTTATCAACCTTCCTAATTTTGTGACCATTTAATACAGTTCCTCATGTTATGGTGACAGTCAAGCATAAAACTATTTTCATTCCTGGTTCATAACTGTTCATTATTCTACTGTTTTGAATCATAATGCAAATATCTGTGTTTTCATTAGGCTTAGGCGACCCCTGTGAAAGGATAACTTGACCCTGCAAAGGGGTCATGACTCACTTCTGATCTAACATGTATTACATAATATTTCACCCAAACAAAAAAGAATATATACCTTCTCTGCACCTCAAAGAACTTTCTGCAAAGTTGATCACATACTCAGACACAAAGCAAGTCTCAACAGATACATGAAAATTGAAATAACTTCATAAATCCTATAAGACCACCATGGATTAAAGCTGGATATCAACAACAACAGAAACAACAGAAAGCCTACAAACTCATGGAATCAAGGTGTGGAAAAGCAAATAGTTACACTTTCTATCTCACCTAGTGTCCCACTAGCAATTATTTTTCTTCCTGTTCAAGTGAACTAAAGTTCTGTTGGCCTAGGAGTTTTGGTTCCAGGGCAGGGAGCACTCCTGTCAGGAGCCACAGCAAACATTCCAATAAACTGGATGCTTAAACTACTATCTACTTAGGTCGTCTAATGCCCTAAAACCAACAGGCTAAGAAAGGAGCAACAGGGTTAGTTGGGGTGATTGATTTAGATTTCCATTGGAAAATTGGATTGATTTTCCACAGTGGAGGTAAGAAAGATTATGTCTGGAGTGCAAGAGATCCTTTAGAGCATCTCCTGATGTTACAGTGTCCTGTGTTAAATCAATGGCAAACTACAACAGCCTAATCCAGGCAGGACAAAGGCCACAGACCTGTCAGGAATGAAGATATGGGTCATTTCCCCAGGAAAAGAGCCAAGATCTGCTGAGGTGCTTGCAGAGGACAGAAAAAATACAAAATTGGTAGTAGAGGGTAATTATAAAGACCATCTAAGGCCAAGCAACAAGTTGCAGAAATGGGGATTATAACTGACATGAGTGCTTTTGTTGAATTTTGGTAAGAATGCATTTGTACAGATATTTGTGTTTTCTTTCAATTTCTTTAACACCAATTAAGAGAATATCAATGGTTATCATATTTAAGTTTGAGATACTAAAAGGATGTCTCCCAAGAGACATTGCCACCTAATCTAAATTCATGATGTGTTTGCAGTCGTACTAGGGATAGTTATATCATGTTTAAGCATTATTATGACCTGGTTATTATTTTTATTTGGAAATTAAGCATGACATAGGAGGTATGATTGTTTGCCATGTTGATAAGGGGTGGGCTCTTATGGCTCTTCTTGGTTGACCATTGGGCTACATCATTAATGAACTACAATCCAGAAATGGAAAACACACCTGGGATCTGGATCTTTTGGAAGGACAACAACATGCCTTTAATCCAGATCTTCAGGCTGATAGACACAGGCCTTTGATCTTGAGGTGGTATGACACACCTTTAATCTAGGTTACGCCTTCTGTTGGAAGCCTATGTGAGGACATGAAGGAAGGAAAGTTTCTTCTTTACCTTCTGACACTTGCCTTGACAGTATAGCCATTCCTTCACTGGTGTTGGAGCATAATTCTTTGGGATGCCTGCATATAGAGAGGACCAGTTGAGATATCAAGCCTTGTGGGACTGAGCAACTACTAGATTCCTACACTTTCAATCCACAGGCAGCCATTGCTGGATTTATTGGACTGTAACCTACAAGTCATTCCAATAAATTCCCTTGAGATAATGCATACATAAATGTGTGTGTGTGTGTGTGTGTGTGTTTGCAGTTTTACTGGGGATGGTTATGTCATGTTTAAGCATTATTATGACCTAGTTATTATTTTTATTTGGAAATTAATCATGACATAGGAGACATGATTGTTTGTCAAGTTGACAAGGGTGGGCTATGATGGCTCTCATATATATATGTGTGTGTGTGTGTGTGTGTGTGTGTGTGTGTGTGTGTGTGTGTGT
>CABHPQ010002221.1:0-10898 GCA_902168405.1 Peromyscus aztecus | reverse complement strand
TGTGTGTGTGTGTGTGTGTGTGTGTGTGTGTGTGTGTGTGTGTGTGTGTGTATAGAAAGAGAGAGAGATTCATTACATAAGTTCTCTGGCTCTAGAGAACCATAAATAATACAATGACCATCCTACCAAAAACAATCTAGGGATTCAATGCAATCCACATCAAAATCTAATAACATTCTTCACAGGCCTTGAAAGGACAATCTCAGAATCATATAGAAACACCAATAACCCATGATACCTGAAGCAATCCTGAACAATAAATGAACTGTAGAAGTCTAACCATTCCTAGTTTCAAGTTGTACTACAGAGCTATGGTAATAAAGCTGCATCACATTGACATAAAGACAATCACTTTGTTATATGAAAATGAATTGAAGACTGAGACATAAATCCACATACCTATAGACACCTGATTCTTGATAAAGAAACCAGAAATATGTAAATGGATATTTGCATGTAGAAGAGTTCAAATAGATTTATACCTATCCCCTTGCACATAACTCAGCTCTAAATGCATCATGGACATCCACATAAAACCAGATACACTGACCCTGATGGAAGAGAAAGTGGGGAATATCCTTGAATGCACTGGCACAGGACACAAATTTCTGAAGAGGACCCCAACGCAAGTACTAAAATCAAAAATCAATAAATGGGACCTCAAGAAACCAAAACTCTTCTGTGACGCAAAGGACACTGACAATAAGATAAAATAGCAGCCTGCAGAATGGAAAAAAAATTTACCAACTCCAAAATGTGTAAAGAATTCAAGAAACTAGACATCAACAAAACAAATAATCAGATTTTTAAAAATGGGGTACAGATCTAAACAGAGAACTCTCAACAGAGGAATTTCAAATGGCCAAGAAACATTTAAATAATGTTCAACATTTGCAGCCATCCAGGGAAATGCAAATCAAAACTACTTTGAGATTCCATCTTATACCTGTTTGCTGTGGGATGTTCTGTATGACAAATGTGTTGCTAATAAAACACTGATTGGCCAGTGGCTAGGCAGGAAGTATAGACAGGACTAACAGAGAGAATTAAAAGAACAGGAAGGCAGAGGGAGTCTCTGCCAGCCACCACCAGGACAAGCAGCATGTAAAGATGCCGGTAAGCCATGAGCCATGTGTCAAGGTATAGATTTATAGAAATGGATTAATTTAAGCTATAAGGACAGTTAGCAAGAAGCCTGCCACGGCCATACAGTTTGTAAGCAATATAAGTCTCTGCGTTTACTTGGCTGGGTCTGAGTGGCTGTGGGACTGGCAGGTGAAAGAGATTTATCCTGACTGTGGGCCAGGCTGGATAACTCTAGCCACACCTGTTAGAATGTCTAACATCAGTAACACAAATGATAGCTCATGATGGCAAAGATCATGAGCTATAACTGTTAAATTTGTTTAACAGTTCATTCAAGCATACAGATAACATGTGAACAAAATGAGAAATAATACTGTGATTTCAAGCTTCACTAAATGAGAGTATAGAATTCTGAGCCAACACATGTTAAAGGTTTGCCAGGTAAATGACTGTGAATGAATTGTTTCTACTCACTAACTCTTCAAGACCAAAAAATGGGAATGTGCATTTAAGTCTTATATAGTCTCTAGATTTTAACTTGTGGCACTTGTTAGAAGTTAACTTGTACCACTTAGTAGAAGAAAGGGAATATATAGTTTCTAAGCTTGCATGTTAAAGAACATTTTAAATCCTGGCTCTTGAGTACATGAAAAAAGATACTTTGTGTCTCTTGTGTTAATTCTAACAAGGATAATGCAGTTTCTTTTGTTGTTCTAAATGTAGTTTTAAGATTCTGAGTTTATTATGACTGTGTTAAAGGCATGTAGGATATAGGAAAAATAAAGAAATACCTAAAAATTGATGATAAGATGTTACTATGTAATTTGATATCTTATTATGAGGACATTGAGATTACCAAAAACTGGAATGCAGTTTGAATGGTCAGAAATATAGAATAATAATGAATAAAAAAGATTAAGTAGTAGTGATAATGAGAAGGATGCTTACAATGACCCCATAGACAGAGCAAATTACTTGAATTATTACTTTAACTATTAGCTAGCGGTAGGGATAATAATCTGTGCCTCTGGAGCTTTCCGTTAAGATCTTTTCAGCTGCGTTTTTTACATGGATTCAATGTCTGTTTTGCAAGTCCATTTCCCTGCACAAGGTCCTCAGAAAGTTTGGCAATGGGCAGCCTAGAAGTAGATATTCCTAATATATCTCAGAGAGGTACTGAGAGACTCAGGATTTTGTTAGCTAAAATGGGGGTTTCCATACACCTCACTGTAGGTTTTGGCACATCACCTACAGAAATCTCCAACAATATCTCCAGTACTCTGAACAGTCTTATCCTACAGGAACAAACACAGTTTGCATTTCTTGCAATGTGTTATTATCAAGGAACAGTCCTCCAGAAAGGGAAAAGGGGAGGCAGTAAACGAGGTAAAGATGTCAAACCAAAGTTAATTACAACAATTTCAAATTAATTTATTAATTTATGTATATAAGTCCAGTATGTGTCTCAGGTAAGTTCTTTTGCTTACTGTGTCAACTAAGTCTTGCTGACACCAAGGAAGAGAATGCATTAAATCAGGTAGGAGTTAATGCTTTTCTGATTTCCATCCTCTGTGCTAAACCTTTTATATTGAAACAAAATGCTCTATGTAATCTATCAACAATATGCTATTTTCCTTTTGTTCTTTAATAAAATAGTTTTCTCTTAGGGTTTATAACCCTGTGGCTCTCCTTTTGGAATTATAAACACGGTTTTATTAAACAACCCATTTTTGAAATGCCAGAAAACAAGTGTCTTTGTTTGAGATGTACTTACCCACTTGAAATTATGAATAATAACAATACATTTATGTACTTTATACATCTAATTAACCCTAGGAGCTATTTATTGAACTTTGTCAAGCCAGCATGAAAAAATCTACCCATTCACAGTATGAAACTTAGTGAGACAAGCCTTAAAAGTACTTAATGCACTTGATTTGGTCTTTTAGGCCCAGTAGGGAGCTGGGTAAGTGCCTACAATTTTAAGAGTTACCATCATAACAACAAAGTCTCCCTTTCTTCTCTGAGAGAAGTGGGGAGGGGGTGACACAATAAACTCAGTCTTTGCAAAGCAGTTGCTCACCCTTCATGCAGCATGCTCCTGAAAACACTTGCTGATAGTAGTGTATAACCTGACACCAGGAAGCCCATCTGCCTATCTGCAGAAATGTGCTCTTTTCCCTCCACCTCCCACTTTCTCCCATTAATTTTTTTCTTTTCTTCTTGATATCATAATTACATCATTTCCCCTGTCCATTCCTCCCAAAATCTCCCATATACCCATCCTTGCTCTTTCAAATCTATGACCTCTTTTTTCATTAGTTTCATAAATACATATGTGAATATATACATTTACATATATATATATCCATCCCTAAATACATAAGTATAACCTTCTCAGTCTGTATAATGCTACCTGTATATATATTTTCATGATTGAACATTTGGTATTGGAAAACCACAAGCAATCAAAATGTAGAGTTGTTAAGCCCAGTCCCAACAGATAACATCTACAATATAACTTCTGTACTTTCTCTCCTTTAATGTGACATCTTTTTAAATCCCATGAACACTTTCACTTAGTCACATGATTATTTCTACAATGAATTGGCCTGTTTCAATCTCTATTTCAAGCACTGATTTCTTCCCAGGCCACATTAAGCCTTGAGGTGAACCATGGCTTTACTGCTTGCTCATAGAATTTGCTGAAATCAACTAGTATTTTCTGGGATGGACAGGCTGCTCTGTCTGACATGCTGAAGACACGGAATATTCTTTATAGCCAAATCACGCACAGAGCCTAACAACAAAAGAGAAACTTACCTGTCACCTGGTCAGTTGCCTGTTGTGATCACTTTTTCAAGAACTCTGTTCAGTATCTTTTGTAGCTTGAGTTTTCCTGCCTGGCCCATGGTCAGGATAAATCTCTTTCACCTGCCAGTCCCACAGCCGCTCAGACCCAACCAAGTAAACACAGAGACTTACATTAGTGGTATTCTATTTGTACTGAAATGTGATTTTATTTGTATGTTAATAAATAAAGTTGCCTAGAGGTCAGAGTTGTTAGCAAGCCATAGCGAGAGCCGGGCGTGGTGGTGCACACCTTTAATCCCAGTACTCGGCAAGCAGAACTAGGTAGATCTCTGTGTGTTCAAGGATACCGCCAACATTGGAGACACACGCCTTTGATCTCAATACCAACCATAGAAGACCTGGAGGTCTGTACAGAGAGGCAGTGATGAGACAGCCACGTAGTTGGGTTTACAACCAATGAGAAGGAAGAACCAGAACTCTTTATAAGTCAAACGCACAGGAAGTAGCTCCCTTTTCGGAGAGGTTTCTTGGCGGAAGAAGCTAGCCAGCAGCATGCGGGTAAGCTCCTAACTCTGACCTCTTGGGCTGTTATCTTTACCTTGGCTCTGTGTTTCTTATTTAATAAGACGGTTGGTTACATCTACAATCTTTAAATTTCTGTTTACAATTTTGGAGCTACATTAATGGGAAATTGTAACTGTCTTCCCATACTGAGCAGAAGGCTCCAGACTTGTTTTTCTTACTTTTATATCATGTGATTTAAAATACAAACTGAAGGTAATTACCTTCAAGTAGCTCAGATGTTGGCTCATCTTTGCAACACGAGGACCTGACTTCAAAGTTTAAAAGCCTGTCATAGTTGTACCTACATCCCCTGTGGTATCAGGAGCAGAGACAAGAGTATTAAAGAGACTCACTGTTTGTCATCCTGGCTCCAGGCTCAGTGAGAGAACCTATCTCAAAGCCATGGTGTGGAGAGTAACAGAGTAGAACACTTAATATCATTTTATGACCTACATATGTGTCTGTGGTCATACACATGTGTGACTACATATAGTATACAAAAATATACCACACAAACAAAAAAATCAATAAATTAATTTTTAAGACTATTCTAATATTTCATTTCATTAGTTGGTATATGTATATGTTTTAATTTAAAGAGAATTTGCAAGGCAGATTAAGTATCTATATGGTCTTAATTGGCTTTCATATTGTGGAAGAGAAAAAAATTCTTTGTTATTAAACACAAAGGAGAAAAAAAAGTCTAAAGGGAAAATGGCTCTACAATGTTTTAACAAAGTTGTTGAAAACCAAAGTATCAAGTCTCTTGATGTTATTGTTAAATGTAACTTCCACAAATTAGAAACAAAAAGATTGCTCATTTCTTTAATTTTGATCTAAATGAAGTAACATAATGTTGGCTGTTGAGAGTTTTCTAGATACGATACTACATTCAGCTTGTTCTTATCCTTGTGTTATTTATTGAGTCCTTAAAGTATTTCCTTACAGTACCCAGATTCTCCTTGGAGAACTCATTTGTACATAACTCCTCCTGGGCTCTGCTTATTAGATCTGATGTGATCTCATCTGAAGGAAGTGCTGTAGGCAACCATTTGTTTTGTAGAAATAAAAATTCTCATCATGAAATGCTGAGGAGAAGCAGGATGTGATTTAGGGGGGGTACTTTTGTGTAGAAATAAAAAAAATCATTACATATAGATAATGAAGACCCAAATATGCTCAAAACTACATCCAGACAATAAAACAAAATTTTAAAGAAGCAGTAAATCACCAATGCACATAGAAGTTCTTCCTTCTTCATTCCTTTGTTCCTTCATTCCTTTGTTCCTACCTTCCTTCCTTCCTTTATTTTTCTTTTGCACGTACTTGTATCGGTTTTGTACCATGTGCCGTTCCTTTATTTCCTTTCCATGTGTTGCTACAACTTTAACCAATTTTTCATTGGAAAGCTTAGAAGTTTAAAAAGTCAGAAACATACTACTATATTAATTACATTAAACTGGAGGCTTTGGAATTAAGCAGACTACCACCTATATCTCAGAACCATTTCTCAGTATATTATCTTGGCAATTGCAATCCTGTAGTTCAGAGATCCATCAAGATAGAATGAAATAATTCTAATAGCTATTAGTACTATTTACCAGACATTTCTGGCCTCCACTTTATAAGCATGGGTAGGAGACAAATGATTACTTTTAGAAACTACATACGACAAGGATTAGCACATGCCAATATGGAAAAGGAACAGTTTACATGCATGCAGATACTCCTTAGAACACACATTCCCTGTCTTACAGTAACGCAAATGGTAGCTTCCCTGTAAGCATTAGTCTAATAGTGCAGACACCAGGACAGTATTTCTATTTGATCTAGAATAGACTATCTACAAAAGAAGAAATGTATCTCTGGGTAGTATGTCCTTTAGATTTCAGAGCTGTTTCACTATGTGTGTGTGTGTGTGTGTGTGTGTATTTTTTAAACAATTTTAAAATTTAAACATATTTTGATCATATTCTTCACCTCCCCAAGTTCTTCCATATCCTCCCTCCCTACCAATCTAATAATAAGTTTTTCTCAAAAAACAAAAAGTTGAATACAACAACCAATCCCCCAAAACCAAGAAAAAAAAATAAAACAATACCAAAAGAGAAAGAAAGAAAACAAGCAAACAAAACAAACATCTATTGTAACCAAATAAAAGCATTAAAAAAAAAAACTGCCGTGTCCATTTTTTGTTGTTCAACATCTCCTCAACATGAAGCCTGACCTGGAATGGATGATATACCCAGTGTCAATCCATTTGAGAGAATTGATCTTCCCTCTCTCAGCAGGTATAAATGAAAGCTCAGTTGTTAAGTTACCCTAGTGACTAAGTTTTCATTCATTCATTTTTTTAAAAAATAACAAAGTAAAATATAATAAGGTGAAACAAAAATTATCACACCAAAGTTGGACAAGACAAACCAACAGAAGAAAAGAGCCTTAAGAGAAGTCACAAGACGCAAAGAACCACTTGTTTCACACGCTCAAGAATCTCATAAAAATGCTGAACTACAAGCTATAAAATATATGCAGTGGACATGGTGTAGACCTGTGCAGGCCTTGTGCATGCTGTCTCAGTCTCTGTGAGTTCATATGTGCTTTGTTCATGGTGATTTAGAGGGCCTTGCTTTCCTGGTCTTCTCCATTTCCCCTGGTCCTCACATTCTTTGAGCCTCCTTTTCAAGAGATTCCCTTGAGCTCTGATAGGAAGGATTTCATGGAGACATCCCATTTAGGGCTGAGTGTTCCAAGGTGAGAGTTGTTTATCACTAAAATATAATCAGAAATTACCAGTACCAAGAAATCATAAGTTTTGTGTCTTGACATTAAGTGCCTAGTAAATACAGTAATGAAATGTCTATGCTAAGTATCATTTTCATAGCATTTTTTTAATGTAACAGACAAAATGTCTTGCAAAACCACCATTGCCTAAGATCTATAGGGCACACTAAATGCTTAATTGTCTACACCCTGCAACATTAAGAAAGGTCCCAATGTATTTCAATAGGTCATTTATTGTGATGATATTGTGTTCCCCAAAATATTGTGCACCCTAATAAACTTATCTGGGGTCAGAGAACAGAACAGCCACTAGATATAGAGGCCAGAAAATGGTGGCACACAGGCCTTTAATCCTATCACTTGAGAGGCAGAGATCCATGTGGATCTCTGTGAGTTTAAAGCCACACTGGAAACAACCAGGCATGGCGACTCACGCCTTTAATCCCAGGAAATGATGGCAGAAAGCATACAAGGCATGAAAACCAGGAACTAGGCTGGTTAAGCTTTCAGGCTTTTGAGAAGCAGTTCAGCTGAGATCCATTTGGATGAGGACTCAGAAGCTTCCAGTCTGAGGAAACAAGATCAGCTGAGGAACTGCCGAGGTGAGGGAGCTGTGGCTTGATCTGCTTCTCTGATCTTCCAGCATTCACCTCAATAACTGATTCTTCTAAGATTCGTGCTACAATTTATTGTATTTATTTCCATGCTACTCTGGGATGTTTTACAGAGATGTCCAGTAAATCTTTTTCAATCAAATCAGGCCAAGATACCTTGGCCAAGACTGATAACTAAAAAGTTTATAAAATGCACTTGTATAATTTCACTTTCTCAAAAGGTCCTGATTGTTCACCTTCAAGTCTATAAGCATTTCCCATTGGCAAAGCTTTCCTTCGATGCAGTAAAATATTCCTGCTAATCAGAGTGTACCTGTATTAGTTTCTTAGTGCTGCCATAATGAAGAAACAAGACTGTCTGACCGAAAGGCTGAAATTTATCATGCTCCAATTCTGGAGGCTGTCAGTGTGAACAAAGTAAAAGGGTTCACTAGTGGAAAAGTTGAATGAATATCCAATTTCATATGCAGACACAACACGTGGGTAACAGAAACATTTTTAACCAAATTACTATTAGAAAAATTTTAGCCTGTATACTTTATGGACTATCAACCAGGACAAAAGCATTGTATTCATTTCTCACTTCACTGAATTACCCATGGAGTCCAAACACAAAGTTAAATAGATTGCCTCACAATTTTCAATATACATTGTGTGTGTGTGTGTGTGTGTGTGTGTGTGTGTGTGTGTGTGCATGCGCTAGCACATGCATGTGGGGAAATTTGTACTTCTTATCTACTTTAAGTGTAAATGGAGATATGGAGATTTCTTTCATTTTATCTTCATATTTGAATAAATACTTACATTCTTTGGGAGACTCAAAATGTTCAATTTTCTTTCATTTTATTAACTTTTTTTTCAGATTGTCAAAGTTAAGTTCAGTTTCTTAAATCATTTTCTTGAGTAGTCTCAATATTTCTACAAAGGATAATGTTTATATATGTTTCATTATCACTCTACAAAAATAATACTTTATATTACTTCCTCAATGCCCAATGACCTAGATTAACAAAGCTTAACATACAGAAAATCAGAGAATGATAAGTAGCATTATATCTGTTGGTACAAGCAGGTAATAACAGAGAGAAGAGAGAAGATATTCCAAGCTTGCAGAATAGAAATGCCATTATTCCAGCTGTCTTCTGATAGTTTTTTTATGATGATGGCAGCCACAAACAACTGTCCTGGTTGTCTTCTTAGAAACTTTGTCTAAAATGGATGATTGCATAAATACTGACTGTGTCTAATGGCTATCTTTTCCATAGCCACAACAAAATACCGGACAAAACAACTAGGATTGAGGAAGGTTTTTTTGTTTGTTTGTTTGTTTGTTTGTTTGTGGGAGAGGCAGGGCTGTGTTTTTATTTTTATTTTGGTTTGCAATGTGAAGGAGTGTAATCCATTATAATAGAGAAAGTATGGTGGCAGAGGTGTGAAATGGCTTCATGTGACTATCACAACCATAGTCAGGAAACAAAGAGAAATAAATATTGCTGTGGTGCTGTCTTTTTCCTTCTTATTTAGTCTGAGACCCAATTCCATACTTATTGCTAACCACATTCAGCAAGAATATTCCCTCTTCAATTAAGCCTTTCTAGAAATACCTTATCAACACACTCAGATGTGTTTTTCTCTGGTAATTTTAAATATAATCAAATTAACGATAAATATTAAGTATCACACTGTCCACCTTGATTGGCTGTTCTTTTTATTCCGTAATTGACTACTATGACACTATGACAACTGACTTTTATTTGAAAACATGTCTAATCTTTCTTATATACAATGAAATAAGGAAGGAATTGTTTTTCTGAACAGCAGTGAAGAGGTGAGTTGAGTTCTGGGGCTAAATCCTTTTTTTTTTTAAAACAGGAAATATCAAAATTGTTTTATTTTATTAATCTTTGGTAGATATACAGATACTTACATTATGCATTACAAATGTTTAAAGCTGTGAAGTATCATATTATGTGTTTTAAAATGAAAGGATTTAAAACTATGTAAATGAAATCAGGTAATTACTCCATCAACTTAACACAATATGGTACAATTTTGCTTTGGTGTACACTCACATCATGAGATTTTATTTAGAATATTTTCTTTGCTTATAAAATGTGACCTTTTATGGCTCTTTTCATAGTATAATTAAATACAATTACAACAAAACTTTTTTTTCTATCTTTTTTATTAATTTATTTTATTTTATTTTACAATATAATTCAACTTTACATATCAGCCCTAGATTCCCCCATTCTCCCTTCTCCCTCCCCGCCCCCCTCCCCCCGGCCCACTCCCCATTTCCATCTCCTCCAGGGCAAAGACTCCCCCAAGGATTGAGATCAACCTGGTGGACTCAGCCCAGGCAGGTCTAGTCCCCTCCTCCCAGGCTGAGCCAAGGGTCTCTACTAAGCCCCAGGTTTTAAACAGCCAATTCATGTACTGAGCACAGGACCCAGTCCAACTGCCTGTATGCCTCCTAAGTAGATCAAGCCAATCAACTGTCTCACCCATTCAGAGGGCCTGATCCAGTTGGGGGCCCCTCAGCCATTGGTTCATAGTTCATGTGTTTCCATTCATTTGGCCACTCGTCTCTGTATTCCATCCATCCCTGGTCCCAACAACTCTTGCTCACATAAACCCTCCTCCTTCTCGCAAATTGGACTCCCGGAGCTCCACCCAGGGCCTGACCGTGGATATCTACATCTAGTTCCCTCAGTCACTGGATGGGGTTTCTAGCACGACAATTAGGGTGTTTGGCCATCCTATCACCAGGGTAGGTCAGATCGGGCTATTTCTCGACTATTGCCAGCAGTCTATTGTGGGGGCATCTTTGTGGATTTCTGTGGGCCTCTCCAGCACTTAGCTTCTTCCTATTCTCATGTGGTCTTCATTTATCATGAACATTCCTTGTGTTTCCTCTCTGTTCTTGATCCAGTTGGGATCTCCTGCTCCCCCAAGTTCTCTTTCCCTCGCCCCTCGCCCCTCATTGCCCCCACTCACGTCCAGACTGTTCATGTAGATCTCATCCATTTCTCC
>CABHPQ010002220.1:9626-77693 GCA_902168405.1 Peromyscus aztecus | reverse complement strand
CCCCCCCCCACTGTGCTGAGCATGGAACCTACAGCCTTGGACATGCTAAGCACTTGCTCTACCACTGAGTCACACCCGCTGAGCCACACACCCCAGCCCAAGCTTAAGACGCTTGATGTAGACAGGATTCCCAAGAGGACCATCAATCAGAAGGACCTTTCTGACGGAAGGCTGTGAGCAGACCATGGACTCTTGTCCGCCATGGATGACAAGAGCCTGAGGCAGGGGAATGACTAGAGGCCTAGAAAACTGGTGAAACAAAGGTTCTGGCATTGCAAAAGAAATCCCTGAGCTCAGTACCTTCAGAGAGGAGAGTTTCCCTGAGCTCAGTACCTTCAGAGAGGAGAGATTCCCTGAGCTCAGTACCTTCAGAGAGGAGAGTTTCCCTGAGCTCAGTACCTTCAGAGAGGAGAGAGTCCCTGAGCTTAGTTCCTTCAGAGAGGAGAGATTCCCTGAGCTCAGTACCTTCAGAGAAGAGAGAGTCCCTGAGCTTAGTTCCTTCAGAGAGGAGAGGTTCCCTGAGCCCAGACCTTCAGAGAGGAGAGATTCCCTGAGCTCAGTACCTTCAGAGAGGAGAGTCCCTGAGCTTAGTTCCTTCAGAGAGGAGAGATTCCACAGGGACTTCAGACATTCGGGCTGGGTAAATAAGTGGGCACAGTGAAGTCATGGAACAGGAGGCCATAGTCCCTTTTCTGAGCTCTGGCTTCCTCAGCAGCCAAACAAGTAGGTATTCCCGGAACCCGGAGATGACAGGGATGCACATTTCCTGCTTTTTTTCTTTGTTGATTTTGTTGTTGTTGTTGTTTATTTGTTTGTTTGTTTTTCGAGACAGGGTTTCTCTGTGTAGCTTTGGCCTTTCCTGGAATTCACCCTGTAGCCCAGGCTGACCTCAGACTCACAAAGATCTGCCTGGCTCTGCCTCCCGAGTGCTGGGATTAAAGGCGTGCGCCACCACCGCCCAGCTCTTTGTTGATTTTTGAGACAGGATCTCACTATACTGTCCTGGCTGGCCTGGAACTTACTATGTAGACCAGGATGGCCTCAAACTCATAGAAATCCACATGAGGGTGTCTCCCAAGTGCTAGGATTAAAGGTTTGTGCCACACACCCATCAGTAGTTCTTATACAGATAAATTTGTTGAGCACATACTCTGGGTCAGGCACTTTAATAAGTGAAGACTTTTTATGTTGTTTCGTTTAATTTGCACAGCAATCCTGTAAAGTACATTTTATTACTTTCTTCTTACAGATAGGAGGCTCTGCAATCTGTCTAGTTCTCAGGAAAAGCCAGTAGTCTAATCCAAGTCACCTGCCTCCAGAGCTCCCTGAAAGGCATTGCAGATTTCAAGGCCTGAGTAGACACTTGCACACAGAAACTCACAGCTCAGACTCAAGCAAGCAAGCAAATGAAAGATAACTTGAAGGACTTTCTATCTCAGACGAGGGTAGAGATTCTGGGGTGCAGAATTCTGCTCAAGTGGGAGGCAGGTTCAGGGCTAAATCTGAATGATGCAGTTCAATTCTGAGCATCATTGAGTCTAGAGCACATGGGTCCAGAGACTCTAGACAGGACTGTGAGTCAAAGGTGAACTAGATCTGGCCACCATGTCCCTCTGGCTGTCTTACATTAAGGATGACATGGGAGAAAAAGTAGAGAACAAAAATAATGAGCATCTTCTCCTTGGGAGCCATCACATGTCAGCCCTGTGACACGTAACGGTCATTATCAGGGCTAAAGCTCTAAGCTCATTAGCACGAAAGAGCCACCCACACAGCTTGCCAGAGAAACAAACACAGTGCAGCAGCCACCTTCCCTAGGCCTAGACATGCAGTACCCACCTCCTTATCAACAGCAGTGTGCCTCTGCACCCAGGCAGATCTGATTGGCAGCAGGACCCTGGAAACCAGTTGTGTGGAGGTGTGTGCCAACAACCTGATCATAATCCTCATTGGATCGTTGTTTGGAGTTAGGAGTCTGCTCTGTTCCAGGCCAGAATTTCCCAAACTTCCATCATCCCCAAACAAGCTTAACAATGCCCTCCATATCTGTGTGTCACAGTGTCTTAGTACCTTTAGGCTGCTATAAGAAAATTATCATGCCAGGTGGTGGCGGCACACTCCTTTAATCCCAGCACTCGAGAGGCAGAGACAGGTGGATCTCTGTGAGTTCAAGGTCAGCCTTGTCTACATAGAGAGTTCCAAGATAGCCAGGGCTACACAGAGAAACACTGTCTCAAAAAAGAAAAGAAAACGAAAAAATCAATTGTGTGGTTTATAAATGAAATTTGACAAGGTCTGGTGGCATACAACTTAGTCCCAGTGCTCAGGAACCAGAGGCAGATGGATGTCTGTTGGTTCCAGACCAGCCTTGTCTATGTAGAGAGTTCCAGGGCAGCCAGGGATATGTAGAGAGACCCCGTGTCAAACAAAACAAAACAAAACACAACACATATACAACAATAGAAGCTTGTGTCTCACAGTTTTAGAGGCTGGGATGTCTGGGATCAAGGAATTGATAGAGTCGGTGTCTTGTGAGGGCTTGATTTATGGTCCATAGTGGGAGTCTTCCAGCTTCTGTCTCATGGTAGAAGGGGTCAGGACTCTCTAGGGTCCCCTTTATAGGAACATTAATCCCATTCATAAAGGTTCTATTCTCACGACCCAATCTCCTCTCAGCTGCTCTGCCTCTAAGACTGTCACCGGGAGAAGGCACTGGTAGGATTTTAACATGTGAATATATAGGGATCCCAGTACCAGCCTATACTTAGTGTTCCGTTGTCCTTGCGAGATCACTCAGTTGACATACTAGTCACGTTTTCCTAATATATACTGAAGTAAATACATAACTTTTTAAAGACAGTTAAAAAAAAAAACATTTGTTTAGTATATGTGCGCTTGTACACATCCCGGCAAGTGTGGAGGTCAGAAGACAACTTGCAGGAGTCAGTTCTCGCCTTCCATCACGTGGGTCCTGGGGATGGAACTCAGGTTGTCATCAGGCTTGGCAGCAAGTCCCTTTAGTGACTGAGTTATTTTGCTGCCTCAAATATAAAACTCTTAAAAAGGTTCATCTAGATTCCTCTTGAGATCATATTGATGCAGCCGGGGAACCCGAGTCCTACTTGGCCAAACAGTGGTATCAACGGGATTTAGGAGACGACATGAAAGAGCTGCCAGTGGCCAGAGCAACAAAATAAATACCACAGTATTGGAATATAGGCGAGTGTATATCTAAACATCCTCAAGCCCATGTTGACATTAATTATTGAAGAAATAAATATATGGGAATTTTATGAGAAATTCTTTAAAATTTTTCAAAGATTTATTTTATTTTATGTGCATAAATGTTCTGCCTGCATGTATGTGCACCATGTGCATGCCTGGTACTCATGGAGGTCAGAAAAGGGAATCAGATCCCCTGGAATTGGAGTTATGGATGGTTGTGAGCCACTGTGTGGGTACTAGGAACCAAACCTGGGTCCTCTAGAAGAGCAACAAGTGCTCTTAACTGCTGAGCCCTCTCTCCAGCCCAAGATAAATTATTCTTTTTAAAAATTATTATGTATACAGTGTTCTGCCTGCACATATCCCAGCAGGCCAGAAGAGGGCACCAGATCTCATTACAGGTGGTTGTGAGCCACCATGTGGTTGCTGGGAATTGAACTCAGGACCTCTGGAAGAGCAGCCCATGCTCTTAACCTCTGAGCCATCTCTCCAGCCCCAAATTATTCTTATATAAGAATCCCAGGGCTGGGCTGCAGTTCAGTGATAGAGTACATGCAACTAACTGTAGTGTGGAGAAACATGGCATACATCAGCTTGATCAGGTGGTTAGGCCATGATGAGAGCACATACCCATGACATATGTGGTGACGAGAGCATTTTACCTCTGATATCCTCCCCCAACTACATGACTCCAGTCTAAACATGAGAAAAACATTAGATGAACCCAAACCCAGGTCTTCCTATAAAACTTCTGACCAATACCTCTCAAAACTACAAGGTCAGAGCCAGGCATGGTAGCGCAGGTCTTTAACCCCAGCACTCTGGAGACTGGGGCAATCAGATCTCTGTGAGTTTGAGGCAAGTCTGGTTTACATAACAAGTTCCAGGCTAGCCAGGGCAACATAGTGAGACCCTGTCTCAAAAAGCCCGCCTCTCAAAAAAATCAAAAAAAAAAAAAAACAAGCTAACACCTTCTAGATCATGAAAACCCAAGGAACGGAGCAGAGGGGAGCAAGGAGAGGAAATGACTAAATGCATTGTGGGGTCCTCCACACGACTCTGGAACTGAAAAGGGATATTTGTAGGTGTGCTGGCTGCTTTTAGGACAACTTGACTCATCAGAGAGGAAGGAGCTTCAATTGAGAAAATGCCTCCATAAGATCTGGTTGTAGGGGCTGGAGAAATGGCTCACTGATTAAGAGCACTGATTGCTCTTCCAGAGGACCCAGGTTCAAGTCTCAGCACCCACATGACAGCTCACAGCTGTCTATAACTCCAGTTCTCAGGGACTTGACACCCATGACAAAAACATCAATGCACGTTGAAAAAAAAATCTGGTTATCAGCAAGACTGTAGGACATTTTCTTAATTAGTGATTGATGTGGGAAGGCTCAGTCCATTGTGGATGGGGCCACCTGGGCTGGTGGTCCTGGGTTGTATAAGGCATCGGAGGGTCTAAAATTTAAATCTGGCTCCACTGCAAAGAACTTGTGACCTTGGTTAAGTCACCATACTCCTTTAAGGGCCTTTCCTCCTCTGTCTAGGAGGGGGCACAAGCTCTTCCTCAGAGAAATACTCTCAGAATTCCTGTAGACTATGCGGCAGATGCCCAGCAGGCCCCCAGTCAGCATTTTAGCTTTTCCCTACATTTATAGACTATGCTACACTTCCCATGTTTTCTACAGATAGAAATGTTTAATCAACATAAAATTTCACACTGTGAGATGAAGTTTCCTCCTCGATGTGTATAGTGTGTGTGTGTGTGTGTGTGTGTGTGTGTGTGTGTGTATATATGGATATATGGTGGAAATCAGAGTCTGTTAACTGACTTAGTCAGCACTGCCTAACTAGAGAACTAGAGACAGTGAGGACACCATATGCGTATTTATTTAGAGACGAGGTCTTGCTTTGTACCCTTAGCTCTGGAACCGGCTATGTAGACACAGACTGGCCTCAAACTCATAGAGATCCACCTGCCCCTGCCTCCCTAATGCTAGGATTAAAGGGCTGGATTTAAAGGCATGTGCCACCACACCTGGAGCATACAGCCTTTAGAGGGAGGTTTGCTGGTGTGATCCTTGACTCAACTTCATAATCTCATTACCTTTGTAGATATTTGAGCTTATGACCATGTGTTCCTAAACTCATGGTTCACACTGCTTTAACTTGATCACAGATATTTGGACCTGAGCCATAGTCTTGGGTCTCTAGTGACCGTGTACCCAACCAGTTTTTTTTAGTGGCACCTGATCTCACAGGCTTCCCAGTTTTAGGGCCCTGCAAGATAGATTTATAATTTGTCCCTGATTTAATGTGAATTCTCAGTTTTATTTTTTCCTTTCTAGTGGCAGGGATCAAACTTAGGGCCTTGTGCATGCTGGGCATAGTGCTCTATCACTGAGCTACATCCCTAACCCCCAGCTTCTCCATTCTAAAAGATTCTTATCGAGTTGAGGATTTAGCTCAGTGGTAGAGCGCTTGCCTAGCAAGCGCAAGGCCCTGGGTTCGAGTCTCAGCTCAAAAGAAAAAAAAAAGATTCTTATACCAAGTTCTTGGGACAGCGACATGTACAGGACTCAGCAGAGGGGTGGGTTTTCTGAAGCAGAACAAAGAGACATGCTCATGGAGATTTACACTATGGCCTTCAGGGGGCAGGGTTATAATAAAAAGGTGAAATATTCTTTTTCTTCTTTTTGAGATAGGGTCTTATATTGCTCATGATAGTGTCCAACGTGTAGTCTCATGTGATCCTCCCTCCCGCCAGTAGCTGGGGACTATCCCACCACGTCCCAGCAGAATTTGGTTGAGGACTCACATGTCAACATGTCAAGGATTAGATTGCCTTGCATCCCATCTTGGCTCTTGCACCTCAGCGTGCAAGACATGAAACCCCTTTGTGCTTGATTTCCTCATCTGTAAAATAGAATCATTGCAGAAGCAATTTGTGAGGCTCTGATCAAGTACTTTATCTAGACAGCTCTCATCACGGACTTGACGCTCGCCCTTGCCATCATTGAGCCCAGCGTTCCCTAATAACATCACTGCTCGGGCTGTTCCTGTGGACATGCCCTCACCGTCTAGAGAAATTTGATTGCTCCTGGGGATGGTACAGGGTCATGGTATGCATCTGGGGGTTGGGGTTTCTGCATCCCTAGCGTTTGTGTTGTGTAGCCTTGTGCGAGCCATTTCCAATCATCCCCACGAGGCTAAAGAGCTGATAAAGTGGCAACAGTAGAGAGTGCTGTCCTTGGTGTGTGTGTGTGTGTGTGTGTGTGTGTGTGTGTGTGTGTGTGTGTGTGACTGCTGCTGCTGCTGCTGCACAGTGCTCTATCTTTAGGCTCTGGTGGTCCCAGGGCCAGGGAGGAGAATCTGGAACCAACTAGTCAGAGCAAGAGTAGAGAACCATGGCACGGCTGCAGGCTGGGATCAGGCCCTAGCTGCCATGGCAACACCAGAAGGCTGCTGGGAAGGCACTGTCTTCAGGCCTGACAGGACCGGACCCCACCCTTAATCAGCCAAGGCTCTGCCCAGAACATAAGGGACCTGAAATCTAGCACTTGACTGGATACAACCTGACTGACCGCCTACAGATGGCTGACCACAGATGCCATCATTGTCTGATAATCCAAGTGTGTCCGGCTGTCTGACAGAACACAGATTTCATGGGTGCCTGACAGACCAAGATGGCTTGCTCTGTCCATCCTACCACAGTTGACTGGCTGCCCTTATCTGGCTGATGTCATCTCTCCTGACAGGAGCCTTTTGTCTGAGGTGACCTAACTGCAACCAACCAACCAGACCCTATCCATGCTTGACAAGCTGCATCTGACTGGTGTCAGCCACCTGTGTCTGTCTGGCCGCAGTCAGATTGAGTCCATCTGTGCCAGCTGCCTGACACCTCCCTCCACCACCCTCTCAGCTTCGTGGGACCAGGTGGGCTGGCCTAGACCACACCTGGAGCTGAGTGTCCTAACTGGCTTTGAGTCTATGACCACTCTCCCACCATGGGCCTCTCCACAGCACTGAGATGGGTCAGCTGACTTGATCCTCAGCCCAGTCTGCATGGCTGATTCTGACTACCTCTGAAAGTACATGTACCTCACAGTCAGGGCATTCTGTGTGACTGGGTCTGCCTGATGTCCCTCGCTGGCCACCTGTGTCTGAGCCAGCTTGATTCACAGCATCAGTGTGGAACTCTCCTTGCCTACAGGCCATGATGGCTGACCACTCTGGCTTCACCTGTCCCTCATGCAGTAGCCATTCAGTAAGCAACAGTCCAGTCCGACTGCTTGGCTGGTCAGCTGCATCAGGTTGAGTGGGTTGACGAAATTCCTCTTCATGACTCATGGTATCTTTCACCATGATACCTTTCACCGTAGATGTCCATGATGACTCCTGTGTGTTGTTTGTGCAGGGCCTGGGACCTGATCATTTATGATTATAAAAGACTGGGCCTCGGAGCACCCAAAGCAAGTATGCCAACAGGAAGGGGACTTAGGAACAGCCTGAGGTGGAGCAGGCAAGAGGGGGGCAGGGGAGGGCCAGCGAGAAGCAGCAGCAGAGCTGCGGAGGGACTATAGGGCATCCAGATCTCCTACTTCAGGAATCGAATTCTGTACCAAAGTCAGGATCTGGAGGAGCTGGCTTGGTGTGTGAGTGCCTCCAGTAAGCACGTGGCCCTGTAGTTTGTGTTCCTTCAGATTTGTGGGAATCTCTGTCTTCCTGCTTTGTGGAAGGGACACCCTGCCGACCTCCCGAATTTAAATCTTCTCTGACATGTCTGAGTGAGCCTGCCAGCCTGATCCCATGGAAAGGCTTCATCTCAGGAAAGAAGCTCTCTGCTGTAATTGGGAAGGAAGTACTGGCTAGAGAGGGTTTTTTTTTTTTAAAGTAAGTGTATCGATTGCATGGGTATGCTATGAATTATATCTATTGCTATTAATGCTAATAAAATGAGCGCATTGGAGTAGCTTATCTCAGCGGAACTCTAGCATGCTAAGATGTTGTCTCTCCATTAATAACAGGGGCCTGGCTGCCTCATTGACTTAAGTCAGAGGAGTGATGGGAGGAGATGAACAGCTTCTCTCCAAGGGCTCTCAGAGCATGAACTTGGATCTCAGCCAGTGTGGGCAGTGGGCTTTCCCAGGGGGCTAGGACAAGAGGCAGCAACAAATTGGATGGAGCACTTTGTACCTCATTTATTTCTACATTCATTCTGCAAGTACTTATTATGTACTACATGCCAGCTCTGGATGCTCACCTTGTCTACGTGGAGCATAGGCTCCTGGGCTCCAGGAAGCCTTTTCTGCATGTCTCAGCTCTGGTCCCATCAAGGCCATGTGCAGAATACCAACAAGCCACTTGCTTTCTGACCTAAATGAACAGCTAGAGTGAGAGAGATTGTGGAGAGTGAAACTATCAAAAGTGTGTTTGTGGCATCAGGATGTCCTAGGAACTACCTGAGACACAAATCCATGGGCCCCGTAGTAAATGACTAAGAAATTCTCAGGGCTGGCTGTAATCCTCTGTGTTTTAACAGGTCCTCCAGGTGATGCTACCATGTAAGAACCACTGGTAGAATGATTGAACTTGTCAGCTCTAGTGTCCGAAATCCCAGAACGCCTCTCTGGGAATGTCTACCCTATTGCATAGGAGCTGTGTGATTTTGACCTACCGAGCTGAGTCTTTTTACAGCTTGATTTCTCCTCATTCATACAATTTGCATAATTATGATGGCTTTAAACTGTTGTATTAAGTGATATAAAGAACTTAGCACATACTTTCTATTCTGGGATTGTATCCTGGAGACATATTCCTGCATGTACTGACTAATGTATGTAGAATAATATATTGTCTATAATAGAAAAGAAACACCCTAAATATCCCAACAGTAGGAGTTAGGGTGTTCAACATTGTTTTACCATATAAAGAGCAAAGTATCCTTTCCAGTTCTTACTTTTATGCTAGAGATTGAATACTCAGAGCCTTGGGAATGCTTCACACATGGCTTACCATCAGACTACACAGGGAAGGGTAACTCTTGATATATGCATATGAAAAGAACTTTTAAACTAAAAAAGAAAAAGGTATAGAACAGCATGTGTATACAAAGAAAAAGACTCAGGGGCAGGCGCTGGGGCGATGGCTCAGTCTGTAAACTGCTTGCTATGTAAGCATGAAGAGCTCAGTTTAGATTTCCGGTACCATGTGCAAGCGGACTGCAGAGGTGCACATCTTTATCTCAAACACTGGGGCTGAGAGGAAGAGATGGGTGGGATCCCTTGAGTTTGCTGGCCAACCAGTCTAGCCAATCCATGAACTCCAGGTTCAAAGAATAAGGTGGAGCTGGGCAGAGGTGGAGCTGGGTTCAATTCCCAGCACCCGTATGGCAGCTCACAGCTGTCTGTAACTCCAGTTCCAGGGGATCTGACACTTTCGCATTGGCAAACATGAGGGGAAAACACCAATGCACACAAAAAATAAAACCTGAGTGGTGGTGTCACACGCCTTTAATCCCAGCACTAGGAAGGCAGAGGCAGGTGGATCTCTGAGTTTGAGACCAGCCTGGTCTACAGAGTGAGTTCCAGGACAGCCAGAGCTGTTATATATAGAGAAACCCTGTCTTGAAAAACAAAACAACAACAACACAAGAAGGTAAAGAGCTTCTGAGAAAGACACCCAACATTGATCTCTGGCCTTGACACGCACACCCACATGTGATCCTGTGCATCTGTATGCAGAAGTGATAAGAAATTAATTTTAAAATACATGTATCTTTTTATGACCTCAAAATTTTGCAAATTTGCTTGTGTTTTCTATTCACAAAAGAACGCAGTTTTAAAGAGGTAAGAGTACTTAGTTAGCACTGTGCCCGGCAGGGCAGGAGCTCTCCCCTTTGTGATGGGTAAATATCCCCATATTTGTTGTGTCTGGCTTTGTGATGGCTTTCCCACAGTTGAAGACAGCCGAGTAGTACATGCAGAAGGACAGTCCAGAGTACTGGGGATGCAGCCTCTCTCTCCTGGCTTCTCTGCTCCTCTCTTCATTTGATACAATCTGTGTTTCCAGTCAGAGACAGAAAGAACCCTTCAAGATCCTCTAGTGTAGCCCTTTTGTTTCTTTGTTTTTGATTTTTTGTTGTTTTTGAAACAAGGTTTCTCTGTGTAGCCCTGGCTGTCCTAGAATTCACTCTGTAGACCGGACTGGCCTTGAACTCACAGAGATCCACCTGCCTCTGCCTCCCTAGTGCTGGGATTGAAGGCGTGCGCCACCAACGCCCAGGTTTTATTTTTTGTGTGCATTGGTGTTTTCCCCTCATGAATGCCTGTGTGAAGGTGTCAGATCCCCTGGAACTGGAGTTATAGACCGTTGTGAGCTGCCATATGGGTGCTGGGAATTGAACCCAGATCCTCTAGAAGAAAAGTCAGTGCTCTTAACCGCTGAGCCATCTCTCCAGCTCTTTTCTTTTATTCCTTTTTTTTTGGGGGGGGGGCACTGGTAACAAAACCTAGGTGCATGTATGCTAAGCATGCAATACCACTAAGCTATACTTTCAACCCCTGAACCCTTTGACTGTTTTGGTTTGTTTTAGGTTTATTTATTTTATGCGTATAAGTGTGTTTTGTCTGCATGTATGAGTGTGCACTATATATGTGCCTGATGCCTGTGGAAGTCAGAAGAGGGCATCAGATGCCCTGGAACAGACTAATGGTTGTAAGGCCATCATTTGTGTGCTGGGAAACAAACCCAGGTCTTCTCCAAGAGAAGCACGTGTTCTTAACTGCTGAGTCAGCCCCCTTATTTATTTTTTAATTTTATATCTATGTGTCTTTGTGTGTGGTATTTACATATATGTGTAAATTATATATATATATATATATACACACACACATACACACACACACACATACATTCATGTATGTACATGCCTGTGGAGGCCAAGGTCAATGTCAGTGTCTTTCTCAAACACTCTCCACCTTATTGTTTGAGACAGGATCTCTCCCTGAGCCTGAAGCTCACCGACTAGCTAGACCAGCTGACCAGTGAGCCCCCAGAATCCTCGCACTTCGCCTGCCTGTCCTGGGATTGCAGGCGGGCCCCCCACACCCGAACGTTTCCGTGGGTGCTGGGAGTCTGTGCGGGTCTTCATGCTTGTGCCGCAAGCACTGTGTCTACTGAGCACCACCCAGTCCTGAACACTTTTGTTTTAACGATTAAGACTCCAAGCCTCAGAGAGAGGCCATAGCCAACCCCAGGCTGGCCAGAGAAGCAGGGGTCAATCTCCGGCTCTCTCAGGGCATCCTGCGGTCTCTAAGATTCTGCCCCCACCCCATTGATTGCTCTGTTTCGGACTTCTCAACTTGGCTCAGACTAGTTGTGGTTTAATTCCCAGTCAAACTTTCCAGACTACTGTTCTACCCTTCCCTATGCGAATTTTCTGCCATAACCGAAGAGATGTCGTCTCTGTCCCCAGGTGCTCCTGCTTTCTCGATGCTGTACCTTGCCTGTGCATTCTGCCTGAGATACCTTCCTTCTTCTTGTGTATTTCTGGAGTCTGAGCTTAAGTCCCACTCCTCCAGGAAGTGTTCCCTGATTTCTCCAGCTCACAAAACTCCCTCCCATCTCTGAACTAACACAACACCTTCTTGTAAAACCCTTGCATTTGACAAGGGCTGTAGGGTGGTTGTGCCTTGAGCAATGGTAAGTGCCAGGCAGAGCGGGTTCCTTCTCTCTGATTCTCCATTTTCGCAGCTATAAAATCAGGCAGATGACCATAGCCATCCTTACTGTCTCTGGATGCCCTGGATGAGCATGCTCCTGAGCTGCCTGGAACGGGGAGCTAGTCTGCAAAAACTGCTGGGCCTGTTCCTTCCCTGATGTTTACTTGGCCCAGAGGCTCAGCCTGATGAAACCCAGCCCTGTTGCTGAGCACCTTGGGAGGCCTCCTTCCAGGGTCCCTCTGTGCTCAGACAGTGGCCCTTTGTGGAGGAGAGGAGTGGACTGAAAGAGGAGCCGCTGGAAACCTTTCCCTCCCCGTGCCTGCAGCAGCCGTCAGCGGCAGCCCCGACCATCCTGTGCCTGGGTGGCCTCTGCTTCAAGTTGGAGGCTGGTGAGGTGAGATGGGGCCTCCAGGCAGCCAGCTAGGCTAGAAGAGTGAGGAGGGGTCCCACCTACCCAACCAGAGTCTACTTAACTCTCTGCAGGCTGCTTATCATAAGCTCTCCAAAGCCTGTCCCCCTACAGGCCAGTGGGACACTTGCACGATACCTCCCAGAGCCACAGAAGCTCCTGGGCGTTATGTTTTGTCCCTTTTATCCAAACCTTAGGGATTCCTATTCCCGGTAAAGAGATGGAAATCCTGACATGGAATACCAAGCCTGGCACAGTAGGAGCCGGGGGAAGGGGACACAAGGGTACTAGGAGTACAGGATGGCAGTGTGGTAGTGGAAGATGATCCCCCAGCCAGGTGTGATGGCGTGCCTGCAATCTGTAATCCTGGCACTTGGCAGGGGAAGGCAGAAATATTGTGAGTTTGAGGCTAGCCTTTGTCACATGCTAATACCCATCTCAAAATCCCCCCAAGAGGACCAGGGAGAGTAAAGTCACCTGCTGAGGAAGGCTACCTACCTGAGTTCGGACCCCCAGAACCCATGTGAAAAGACAGGTGTGGTAGTGCACAGCTCAGGGAGACGAGAGAGACGGGAATTTCTGAGAGCAGAAACAACAAGACCCTGCCTCAAAACAAAGTGACAAGGCAGAACTACCTCCCCAGAGGTGTCCTCTGACCTTGAGTACACACACACACACACACACACACACACACACACACACACACACACACACCACAACAACCTACAAACAATTAAACCAAACAAAAGAGTCCAGTCGCTGCTGAGCCTCTTTCTGGATGACATTAACCAGAGGCTTCCCTTTTCTCTGCCTCAGTTTCTCAATGCAGAATTATGGGGGTGGGATAGATGACTATCAAGGATTTTTGAAATCCTGATTTTCCCCCCTAATTCTTTGATCAGACAGAGGAAAGGGAGGAGCGGGTGGGTTGGAAGCTGATGACTGGCATGCTCACTGTGGATGCTCCGGGGGATTCGCCAGCAGTCGCTAGGCAGCCTCCTCTCGGTTGCTGGGGCCCCCTCCCCCTTCAGCTCTCCCCCTCGCCTTTCCTACCCACTCTGAGGGCTTTCTGTAATGAGGTCTAGGTGCTGTTAGATTTAGATTTGTCTTATTCTATCTTTTGTTCCCATAGAGAGGGACTCTGAACGACCATGGATATCGCTGACAGGTCCTTGGTGGAGAAAGGAAAGGAGTCAGGAAAATTAAGAAGGAAGGTGAGATGGAAGAGGAGGAGCTTAGAGGAGAAAGAAAAGAATGGAGAGTGATGGGTAAGGATGAAAGTCCAAAAGAGCCAGGTGTGCTGGTGCACAGAATTTAGGAGGAAGAGGCAGGAGGATTAGGCATATAAGGCCATCTTTGGCTACATGAATTTGAGGCCAGCCTGAGCTACATAAGAGTCTGTCTCAAAAGGTGTGAGGGATGGGGGATTGAGGACATGGCCCAGTTGGTAAAGCACTTTCCTTACAAGTATGAGGATCTGAGTTTGACCCCAGGTCACCTGTACAAAAGCCAGGTGTAGTACACGTTGATAATCCCAGCGCTAGAACGCAGAGACAAGCAGCTCTGGGGGCGTGCTGGCCTAGAAGACTCTGTGCTCCAGGCCCATGACCATGAGAGACTCTGTCTCAAAAAAGGGGTGGGGTGGGGGTACGTGAGGAACAACAGCTGAGGTTCTCCTCTGGTCTGCAGACACATGTGCATCTGTGTGCATCGGCACACGCCCCAACAAGAAGGAGAAAGGGGACAGTTAACAAAGAAGGCCTGGATGGGAGAGAAACAGAGACGCGGGGGAGCACACAGCACACACCCTGGTGACACATGCGAGTGGGGACAGCTTGGGCTGTTCCAGGACCACAGACAGTTCAGTTTGGCTGGAGATCACCGTGTAGACAAAACTACAGCCAGACTGTCTGTAGGAAGTCTGGAAGGTGTGGCTGGCAATTTCAAATCTTTTATCTCATTTTCTTCTGCTCAGATCCAACGATTATGCTGTGTAAAGCCCATAGGAGCATTTTTATCCATCCAATCGTTAACTAGGGATGGTGTCCATCCAGCCCCGTATCTCCAGAGCAGAACACAGTCTGCCTGTAAGCGGTAGTCAGTAAACACTGAGTGCTTGGAGGAAGCCACTCCTGGAACTGTGGCAGAGAGAAGGTAAAGTAAAAAGTTCCAGGTTCCCTAACAGAGGTTCTTACGTGATTATAGCAGAGCCAGGCATGGTGACGCACGCCTTTAATCCCAGCGGTTGGGAGGCACAGGAAGGGGGATGTCCATGAGGTCCAGGCCTGCATGGTCTAGATAGTGAGTTCCAGATCGGTCAGGGCTACATAGTGAGACCCTGTCTCAAACAACAATAAAACCCAAGAATTATAGGTGACCAGAGGAAACTAAACAGGTTCTCTGTTAGTTTAAGCAGAAAATGGTGATGTTGGGCAGTTTAGGTCACTTGAATGAATCCCCGTGGCCCGGAGGACAGCCTGCTAGAACTCATGGGATTCTGTGTGTGTGAAAAGGGGGAGCCCTACTAGAAAAGGGGAAATTTACCTTTTCTGTATTTTAAGCAGAACTTCTAAAGGAGTTCCTTATTCTTATTGTATGTGTGTGGGTGTTTCACCTGCGTGTGTATGGGTACCACATGTGTGCAGAGCCCATAGAGGAGAATGGAGTTATGGACAGTTGTAAGCTGTTATGTGGGTACTGGGAACCGAACCCAGGTCCTCTAAAAGAGCAGTAAGTGCACGTAACTGCTGGGCCATCTCTCCAGCCCTGTGCTTTCTTTTTATTGGTGACAGGGATCCAACTCAGGGCCTCAAACACTGAACATGTCCTATTCTGAGCTACATACCCAGCCTAGAAAAAGGGAAAATTATCTTTTCCTTTTTTAAATTTTAAATTGGTGCTAAGGATCAAACCCAGGGCTTCACATGTACTAGGCAACTGTTCCACCACTGAACCACAACCCCAGACCAGAGAAAAGGATATTAGAGCCACGGATGCTGCAGTCAAACGTAGCGGAACAAGGGGAGGCTTGCATAGAAATGAGAAAGGTGAGGATATTTTTAAGAGTAATAGAACCCAAGGGCTGGGCTAGAATGTTTGCATGAAACCCTGGGTTTGATTCCTAGTGCATACACATGCACACAAATGCACACTCACACACAAAGTGGTAGGAATTGAGATGTGGAGATGTGCCACAGAAACCTGAAAGCCCCGAGTTAAAGAATTGGGATTTTCTGTTGAATTTGAAAGGTCCTCGCTGGAACTGTGCTGTGGATGAATTACTCAGGATGCCAAGGTATAGAACAGTCAGAAGGTTCGCTGTTTGCTTGCTTATTTGTTTTTAGTAGTGCTGGGGACAGAACCCAGGGCCTCACACATGCTAGCACATGCCCCAGCTCCAGCCCTGCCTGAGTTGCAAGTCTTGGAGCAGAATTGCTGTGTCAGAGAACTTCTTCCACTTCCATAGAGACTGCCTTGTGTCTGTAACTAGTGAGGTGGAAGGGCTTATTGGCCATTCATATTTCTACTTCTGTGAATTTCTTGTTCACATTCTTTGCCCATTTGCTTAATATTAATGATTAGGAATTCTCTGTACATTTCAGATTCTTGTCCTTTGTCAGTCAAAAGCGCCACCGATGCAATTTCCTCACAGTTAGTGGTCATCTTTTTGTCTCATGCCATCTTTTGATGCAGAGAATTTCTGTATTTAGTGTGGTCGACTATACAGTTCAAAAGAATTGAATTTGTAATTCCATTTGCATGTGTGAATGCACACGTGCTACATGCCACAACACATGGGTGGAAACCAATGTTAACTTGCAGGAGTTGATTCCCCTTCCACTGTATGGGGCCCAGGGATTGAACTTAGGTCTTAAGGCCCCTGTTGAACCATCTCACTGCCCCTGCCCCCACTTTATGGTTCCTTGAAATAGGCCCTCATTCTGTAGCTCATCCTGGTCTGGACCTTGCTATATAACACGTTGTTGACACCAAACTTCCAATCTTCCTGTCTGCACCTCTCAAATGCTGGGACATATGCCCCCACCACACCTCATAGGAAATACGAGAAATACGAGAAATAGCTCTCCCATCCACACATACCCTATTAGTCTGTTTCTGTGGAGAATGAAGACTAACACAATTTGTAATTTTTTTGATGTCTTGTTGAAGAAAATAATTATGTACTCATCTTGATGTCCTGAAGATAATTTTTTTTGTTACTTTTTTTTAAGGTTTGTTTTATTTTTAATTATATGTGTATGTCTGTGTCTGTTCACAGACATGCATTTGTGAGTGTGGTGGCCTGCAAGATCCAGAAGAGGGCGTCAGATACCCTGACCTCACGGCTGGTTATGAGCTGCCTGACATGGGTGTTGGGAGCTGAACTTGGGTCCTCTGCAAGCGCTGTACACTCTCAACCAGCATGCCATCTCTCCAGCCCCAATTTTCCTGATACTTCTCAAAAGTTTAAAGTTTTACTTTCCAAATTTAGGTGTTTAGTACAACTGAAAGTTATGTTCATGCTACAAGGCAGGACTCCAGTTTTATTTTTTTCCAAATGAATAACCAATTGTTCAAAATTATTTTTAAAATAATCCATCTGTACTAGTTTTCAGGGCTGACATAACAAATTAGTACCAACTTGGTGACTTAGAACAATTGAAATTTATTTTCCCACAGTCCAGGAGGTCAGAGGTCAAGCTGTGAGCAATGTCAATCCTTTCCGGAACTCTGAAGGAAGAAGCGCCTCTTGCCTCCCTCCTGGCTTCTCGCGGTGGCCACCATCCTGGCATTCCTTGGCTTGTCCTGTAGATATGTCTCCTGAGTGTGGCCTCCATTTTCACAGTGTCGTCCGAGTGTCTTCATGTGTTCGTGTTTTTGGATTAGTCTTTTGAGGTCCACCCTAAACCCAGGATGTTTTCTTTGTTTTTATTGTTGTTTTTAGGGCAGTGAGAAATCGCACCATCATTGCAGCTAGACTGCTCTCCAGCGGGCCAAACTCGCAGTCCTCCTGACTCTGCCTACTGAGTGTTGTGATGGGCCTGCACTGCCATGCCCAAATTAGGGCAAGCTACTCATGAAATCCTGAACTGATTCCATCTGCACCCACTATTTCTGCTTTATTTGGGGGGCCTTACTTTGGAGCCCAGGCTGGCCCGGAACTCAGGTGTAGTACTGCCACAGTATTCTTGGTCCATCCTTTCATGTACTGAGATTCCAAGTGTGAGTCACTGTGTCCAGCTTAAACCCTATTTCCAAATTAATAGTTTTAATTTTAAGGGGGACACAAATTTGGGGGTGACACTACTCAACACATTGTCACATCTTTTACTTCTCTTTTGTAGATAACATTTCTGGTATTCGGCAAACTTCGCTGGAGTGGGACAGTATCGCATTTTATTTTCTTTAATTTGTGTGTGTGAGTGTGCAAGTGTGCACACACACTTATGCACAAACACATACATGGAGGTCAGAGGACAACTTTCAAGAGAATCGTCTCTTTCACCTTGCTGAGGCAGGGTCTCTCTGGTTGTTTCTGTCACTCTGTCCCCCGGGGCTAGCTCTGTCCTCCATGCTAGCTCTCTTCCGGGCTAGCTGGCCCTCAGGCTTCCAGGTGATTCTTCTGTCTCTCCCTCCCATTTCCCTGGAGGAGCGCTGAGGTCACAGATGAGTCACCGCATGTGTCTTTTTGCGTGTGTTGAAGACAGAACTTAGGATATCAGTCTTGTACAGCAAGAGCTTTACCTGCTGAGCCCTCTCGGCCGTGCCCTGGTTTGTGTTTTGAGGTAGGGTCTGTCTTCCTATGGAGCCCAGATTGGCCTCAGTCTCCAAATGCCTGCATTTGCCTCTTAAACGTTGGGCTAGCAGCCAGAGCACTCATTTTATAATATGAAGTTCTGATGAAATGCTTATACATTTTTCATGTGCTAATCTTATTTGATACTTGCAATAATACTTCAAGGTTGATACTTCTAAAACCACCCACATTGCTAGGGGATATACCTGTCAGCATTTGCCAGCTTATGATATGATAACAAACATCCCCAAACCTTCAGTGGCTTGCAGCACAGTTTTCTCCTTTGAATCCACAGCAGCAGCAGTGGGAGGCAGTTGTGGGTCATCTTTAGCTCTCTGTGTGTCTTTTCATTCCTGGATGCAAAATATAGGCACTGTTCCTATACAAGATGCACTGTTCCACTGGCTGAGAGAATTAGAGTAAGATTTTAGACTCAAACATGCATTGGCCTTCAGCTCTCCAGTTCATATTTCCCTGACCAAAGAAATTCCTGTGGTCAGCCTTGACATGGGCTAGGGAAGTGCACTCCTCCTGAAAGGGTGCTGGAGTCACATGGCAACTCATTAGATCATCTCAGCAATCCTCTCACTGGCAAAGAGGAAGGGCAAGTGATGAAGAGCAATACTTGGACCACAGGGGCTGAGGAACCAGGTCACATAGCTGGGAAGTGGCAGAGTTTGGATTCAAACTCAGTCTTCTAAAGCCATAGTATATATTGGGTCTCCACTGCCTGCTGGATGCAATCTACATATATCTAAGATGCAAATGTGCAATGCCCAGCCTCATTCCTTTTGTGTGTGCTGGACTTACTCTTCAAGATGTCAGTCCATTCTCAAGTCTTTTGAGAGAATCATTACCATGGGTCACACAGCCCCTCAAATTGGTGGGGTCTGCACCTGCAGAGTCAACCAACCATGGATTAAAAGTCTTAGGAAAAGGGAGCTGGAGAGATGGCTCAGTGGTGAAGAACACTTGTTGCTCTTGCAGAGGACCCAGGTTTGATCCCCAGCACCCACATGGTGGCTCACAAACCATCTCTAACTCCAGTTCCAGGGCATCTGATGCTCTGTTTTTACCTCCATGGGGACCAGGCACACACATGGCATACATACATATATGCAGGCAAAACACTCAAATAGATAAATCTGAAACAAATCTAAAAATACTTTTTGTTTGTTTGTTTGTTTTTTAGGACGGTGTTTCTCTTTGTAGCCCTGGCTGTCCTGGAGCTCCATCTGTAGACCAGGCTAGCCTCAAATTCACAGAGATCCACCTGCCTCTGCCTCCTGAGTGCTGGGATTAAAGGCATGTCCCACCACACACCGCACCTGGCTTAAAATTACTTAAAAAAGATTTTTTTTGGAGTACCCATTACCTAAACTAAATCTTTAAAAAAGGAGGCGGGGCACAGTAGAAGGGAGACTGTTCACTCTGTTGACCTCCCTCTTGCTTGCCAAGCCTTCTCTCTGCCAGGCAGTGGTGTTGACAAACACCGTTAATCTCAGCACTCAGAATTAAAGAGGAGAATCTCTGTGTGTTTGAGGCCAGCCTAGTCTATAGAGTGAGTTTCTGGATAGCCAGGGCTGTTACACAGAGAAACCCTGTCTCAAACCCCACCCCACCCCAAAAATAACCAGCTTGGGAAAAGAAAATTGCATCTGTATGGAATATGCTGATTTTTTTCTTATCATTATTTTCTAAGCATCACAGTATAACAATTGTCTGTATATAATTTATATTGTGTTGAGTATTATAAATAAACTTGAAGTCATGCGTTTGGTTTATGCAAATGCTATGTCATTTTATATAAAGGATTTGAACAGCCACCATTCTGGTCCCCACCTAGTGGGCTTTCCTAGACTCAAACCCTAACAGACCCTAAAGGATGTCAGTATAAGTTTGTCCTTTCTCTTATTCCCTCTGAAGGGTAGGGATACACTCTCCTTTGTCCCGGGTGCCTTCTGCCCCTAACTGCTTCTTATACAGTGTTCCCAGAGTACTGGGTGGGGGGATGAGGTGAGTAGGGAGGCGCACGCTGCAACTGGATTGTTCTCTTGAGGATGACAACACTTGTCCTATTTTCCACTTCTCTAAACTGAGCTTAGCACCTTGTGCTTAGGTGACTCTGGCAGGTCTGTGACACATGACTCACCTTGTGAGCCTTCAGCTCTGTCACCACCAGGCCCTGGGCCAGGGTGTGCGCTGCAGGAGAAGGGAGGCGGAAATAACTTTCACCTGCCAGAGGTCTTTCCCTTCCCCCAGGAAAAAGATAAGGTCCTTCCCTTAATGGGTTGGGCAATTTCCTCCTAGGAGGAAAAGGGGTATGAGGGAAGCATGAAGAACGGGCGAGGAAAGTGGGGGGGCACCCACGCACCACAGAAATCTTGGTTAACTAGTCCAAATGGCTGAATGTAACCACCAAGAACTGGAGATAATGGTGGTCTTGTTCTTCTCCGAGTTAGTTTTAAAATACTCAGTAAAGTGCTGTGTGTCTTTGGGGGAATGCAGTCTTGAAATTGCAAGGATCAGAGCTGGAACCTCCCTGATAGACCAAAAGGCTGCAGAAGACTTGGAATTTCTGCAAGCCACAGCGTCCTCTTCTATAAAATGGAAATAATAATTAGAGCTATCTCCCAGGATGAGAAAATTATGTAGGTGCCTAGTATGTACCAAGAGCTCAATAATGCTGGTTATTTCCAAACAAGATAATGATGCTGATTATGTAAGGAAAAACCCAAGGCGGTTTCATTGGTGAAAAGAGATGGGCAAGTTTGGCGGGGTAGTTCCGTGGTAGATTGTGTGCTCTGAATGTGCAAGACCCTGGGGTTCAATCCCCAGAAGCAAAGGAAGGACGGAAGGACAGAGTCAAGCTTCTTAGAACTGGTGGATTCTTTTAGGCAAGTATGGGGCGTGGCCCAAAGGAATGAGGAAGCTGTCCAGGAGTTGACCTGGCACACAGCACAATTTGCCTTTAAAGATCTGGGGGTGGGGTGGGGGAGCTGGGGGTGGGGGGGAGTAATGTTTGCTGACCCTTCCAAAAGCTCAGGAGCCCTTGTTCCTTATCTCAACCTACTTCTGTCATCTACTTGTCTCTTCTCTGGTGTCCACAACAAGCCCAGTCACCAAATCTTATGGCTGCTCCTTTGAAATAATAATGATACTAAGTTGTTACTTTAAAAGTTACACAGGCTTCCTCTTCTATGCCATCCCAGTAACCTCTCATTCTCTGTCTTCCATTCAAAGGATCCAGAGTTAGGAGGGGCTGGGAGATCACTCTGCATGCTGCATGTGGAAATACTGGAACCTGGGAGAAGACAGTCACCCACAGACAAACAATAAGCTGGTGTCAGGGCTAGCTTAAGCCTGGGTTCTAATCCCTGAGCTCCTAACTCCAGCCCAGGTCTCCTTTCCAGTCACACCGGTCCTTGGGTTTCTAATCTCTGATTTCCTGGACCACTGCAGTCTCCCAAACGGGCCCCCCTGACTCTGGCCTCTCCCAATGAACTTGTTCTGGTGTGGAAGTGTCACCATCAGAAGGTGTAGGACCTAGAGGTGAGTCCTATGGTCCTGCTATGGTCCAGCCAGGGCAGCACAGACCACCACATGATGGTCTAGCAGCATGGCACTGATCTGGACTTTCCCTCCTATCAGAACTGGCTTGTTTTTACCTTGAGAGTTGTCCCCTCGCTCCTGGTTCTGCTTCTCAATGAAAATGTGGTCTTAATTATTGACAGGAAATTGGTCCAAGTGACCCAGACTTATTTGATCTAAACATTAGAGAGGGGTTTTATTTGTTTTTCTTTCTCTTTTCTCGGTGCTGGAGAATGGAACTCAGGGCTTCTTCCAATGCTAGACAAGTGCTCTACCCACTGAGCTACATCCCCAGCTCTAGAGAGTTCTTTATGGTGAGCTGGACTCATCCTCCTGGATGTCTACCCATTGGAGCTGAATGCAGTTCCTTCAAATCCGTCTGTAATCAGTGTTTCATATGAGCCATATCTTGGGTAGACTAGGTCCTGGGGGAATGGGCAGAGATCTGTTCCACATGGATCCTTCTTCCAGAGAAAGCCTAGGGGTTCACATACACAGATCTCTTGTCTTGCTTAGTAGACATAAATGCAGTGACAGGGAACAGATCACATCCCCTTTCCGGGTGTCAGCCTACAGATGGCTGGAGATAGCCACCACACCCTTCTCCAGGCCACTTACACATACATCATATCATGTGATGTTCAGGTCCTCAACATTCTGGTCCCCTCCTTTAGACATGCGTCAGCGTGACAGTGTGTGCCTCAGAGGTGGGGCCTGCAGCTGAGTGCTGTGGTCTAGCTGGGCTCTCTCTAGGACAACAGACAAAACGACTCACTGCTGGCTTCAGTTGATAGAAGATATTCACATTCTTGACCCCCTCCCCCCATTGCATCCCTGAGCTCAAGGTCAAGTAAAAATCTTGAAATGGTTTTCATGGAAACTCTTCTTAATCTAGATTCTTCTACACCATGTTTTGTGCACTTTGATCTCATGGAGACACTCTCTAGTTACCAGTCCCCCCACATGACTGTTGAGTTCCTTGGTCATCAGCCACATCTCAGCTGCTCAGTAGCCATGGGGAGCTAGTGGCTACAGACAGTGCAATCATAGAACATTTCCTCAGACATCTCTGGTTTAGACCTAAGACAGGACTTTATGCTTACTCTGGGTGGCAGCTCATTTTGTTAGTTTCAGCTCGGTCTTCAAGCCTATTGGGGTCTTCTGGAAACTTATTCTGGTTTCCACAGTTCTCTCTCTCTCTCTCTCTCTCTCTCTCTCTCTCTCTCTCTCTCTCTCCCTGTCTCTCCTCCTCCCCCTGCTGACAGCAGCAGATCTGATTAGCAGTTCCTATCTCCTCAGCTTCATCTAAAACTACTGATAACAACCCCCCTCCCTAGAGCAGAGGGCATAGGAACCACGCCCATGCCATCAAATAGTTGTTTAATAAATCAGGTCTCTGAGGCAGGGTCTGAGCTGGGTACAGGGGACTGCAAGGTGACAGAAAAACACCTGTAAGGAGAGTCCTGAAATGGCGGGTGCTGACTGTAGTACTTCAGTTACCTTTACTTCATATTCAGGGCTGGCCTGGTGGTTAAGTGTGGGAGTTCAAAGTCGGCTTCCAGGGTTCAGATCCTGGCTCTGCCTCTTTTCAAGCTATGTAGTGACTTTGTGGTAATTTCTGCTCTCTGGTGTAACTGTAGACACCAAATGAGTTAATGCAGTATGACTTGTTGTTGTTGTTGTTGTTTTTGTTTTTTTCGAGACAGGGTTTCTCTGTGTCGCTTTGGTGCCTGTCCTGGAACTCACTCTGTAGCCCAGGCTGGCCTCGAACTCACAGGGATCCACCTGCTTCTGCCTCCCGAGTGCTGGGATCAAATGCGTGCACCACCACCAGACTAGTTGGACTCTTAAAACAATGCCTGCAATATAAGTGTTCCAAATAAGCGAATTGTTAGTCCTTGTGATGAATTGATTTGCATCCTGGACTTTTTTCCAGCCATGCTGTGGAGGAAAGCTGGGCAAGCTCTGCTCAGTCCTGTGTTAAGGCCTTGGTCTCCTTGCTTTTCCCCCTTAGTTTATCGATGTCTTTGGAGGTGCACACCATGCCTCCCCTTCACCTGTTCGCTTCCAGTCTGCATCCTGTACTGGAGGTGGGTGGGGTGGGGAGGAGGTGGGAGCACAGCCAAGAACCAGAATTACTGGCCTTAGCTTTGACTCTGCTACCTGGGGCAGATTTAGGTGGATCACAGCTGCCATCTGAGCTATGGATAGGGCCCAGAGAGACGAGGAGGTGAAGGTGTTTGCATTTAGGAGTCTACCCATGTTGACACTCACGTCCTGACTTACAGTAAAACGCTGTAAGTTCTTGTATTTACTTCTTCCTCATTTCTTCCCTTCAAAATCTAATAAAGGAGGCTCGATGTTCCTGGCCTGCCTGGGTCTGGCCCTTGTCCTGAGAACCCAAGCGCAGGAATTCTATCGGTTTCTTCATGTATGTACTAGGGCACTGAAAGACGCCCTACCTTCTTGGGGTGCTAGTCTAGGCTCACGGATCTGGTTACTTTGCCCCCTTCCTATGCTTGACTTTAAGTGTGTTTGAAGCAGGACCTTCGGCAGAAGCTCGGTAAGGGCCAGGGCAGATATAATCCTAATTCAGAGAAGCACTTTACTTTGGGCATGCTTGGGTCCCAGGGTCCCAGGGTCCCAGGGTCCCAGGGTCCCAGGACCAGGGGCTCGGCCCTTGCTGAGCTCCCAGAGAGTGCAAAGGGGCTGCCACCTGAGACTGACTGGGAAGAGCCGCACGGCCCTTCGCAGCTTCGGCCGTCTGAACAATAGAAGGGAGGTTGGAGGTTGGTGGGCGTCGGCCAGGTCCCTGCGGGAGGGAGAGGAGACCGGTGGTGCTGCTGGGCCACCGGGTTAGCCCAGGCCACCCGCTTGAAAGCCGAACGGGCTCGGTGCGGGCGGCGATTCTGGAGGAGGTGGGGTAAGGCCAAGCCTACCGGGCTGGGACCTGGAAGGAGAGGCTCGGTGTGGAGTCTCCTCCTCGTGGTCCCGCTGCTTGCCCGGGCCTCTGAGCTCCACCGAGGTTCAGGTGTGCGCCTGGCCCACGTGGGGAAGCGAGCGGCGCGGGCTCGCGGGGCGCACCCCCCTCCGAGCACCCCTCCCTGGGACCGGACGCTGCCGCTCCGGGGCAGCTGGGCTCTCGGGGCCAGTGGGTTGCGCTCGCGGCTCGCACGCCCTTCGGCCGCTGCCTGGCCGGGATCGCAGCCGCCTCCTCCCAGGGAGCCGCCGGGGCGGGGCAGAGGGGGAGAGGGGGTGTGCGGAGCGGGCGGGGAGGGGGCTGAGCGCTGTGGGAGGGAGCGAAGGAGCCAGCGAGCGAGCGAGCGGGGCATTTCTGCGCAGCTTCTGAGCGCCTCGGAGCCCGCCAGGGCGGCCACTGATCGCAAGAACAGAGAGACAGACAGACAGACGGCTCCCGGAAGGCGCGCCGCCACCACCAGGTTAGCAGGGCGCGGAGACCGCGCAGGCTGGCGCCGTGTCCCGAGCCTCGAGTACCGGAGGACGTGTGTGGCCGGAGCCGCGAGCTTCGATTCGTGTCTTTGCCGGTACGTGTGTCGGGGTCCCAGTCTCCGGGCGTGCGTTGAGTGTGAACGCGCGTGTATCTGTGGATCGGTACAAGTGGATGTTAGGCGTGTACGCGCGTGTGCATCTGTGTAAGGGTGTGAGCCTTGGGGCTGGGTGGTGTGTTAATCTGGGTGAGGGTCTGTGTGTCTGCTTGTGCTTATTCGCGGATGTGCCTGGAGAGGGTGTGTCCCAATGTGTAGCAGTGTGTACATCTGGATGAGGGTGTGTGCCTGAACCGATGGCTTCGCTTGTGGCTGAACCCTATGGCGCGCGCGCGCGCGTGTGTGTGTGTGTGTGTATTTCGCTGTGTGCGTGCCAGTGTGACTCCCCGTGTGTGTGTGTGTGTGTGTGTGTGTGTGTGTGTGTTCGCGCGCGCGCGCGCGCGTGTGAGGGCGGGTGTGCACCCGCGTAGCCCCTGTGTGCGTGTGCTCGGCTTTGTCTCCGCACTGCCGGGAGGAAGGGAGTGGGGGCGGCGGCCGAGGCACTGGCGTCGCCCGGAGCCCCACACTAGGCGGGGAAGTGGGTGGCAGCGGCGGCGGGGGCGTCCTAGCTGAGTGGAGACTCCCTGCTGGCAGGTGGGCAGCCACGCCCGGGGTACGGGAGAGAGCCCTACTGACAGCAGAGCCTGATTCCAGGCTGAGCGGGAGCGGAGGGCGTGGCCTGCCTGAATCCCGGGTGTGTGCTTGTGAGGGGTGGGGTGGGTGATTGGGTGTGAAGGGGTGTGTGTGTGTGTGTGTGTGTGTGTGTTTGTGTGTGTGTGTACAGGCGTGGGTGTGGGTGCTGGTAGCAGCAACAGCGACCCCTCGGCTAGTAAGTAACCCAGCGGGTTCTGAAATGCGTTTCCTTGTGGTATAAGTACCACCACCCAGGACCAGAGACAGCCGAGCCTGGTCAGCTACACTCACACCCTCACCCTCTTACTGGGCAGAGCAGCAGCCTAGGTACCCTAAAATGACTAGTAAGATGATCACTGTCTTAAAGGACCAGCGCCCCATCCCAAGGAATCCCCTCTCAGGAGGCCTCTGTACTTTGAGAGATGTGTCTGTACCTCTTCCTCCATGTGTTGGGCACTGCATGCATGTCTAGTCTGTGTGCATGTGTGCGTTCTCCCTGTTTATTTCCTGTGCATTTAGCTGCATATGTACATGTTACTGATGAACAGTAAATAAGATAACTCCGGATGTATATGTTCATCTGTTTTGCTAAGTTCTGGTATATTTGTTTTTATGAGTGTAGCTGTTTGTGTGTTGGTGAGCCTTCATGTGGGGCTGTATAAAAAGTGCCATTTTGCTGCTAACTGGACTAGAATAGGAAGTCCCCTACATTTGAAAAACAAGGTGAAAAGGAAGGTTGGGGATTTGGTCGCTGACTTTGCAGCTTTCAGATGCTGGTACTGAAATGTAGGTAGGTATATTGGGTTTGACAAGGATCTAGAGAAACAGAATCTTCCAGAGGGAAGGGAAGAGAAGGATGTGCAAACTCAAACCTTCTCCTGCTCTTCTCGATAACTTTCCTCCTCCTTGCTGTTTGGCATGTGTACAAGGATAAGTGTGCAGGATTCGGAGTGGAAAGGGAGGGAGCTGGGGGTGTAAACCGAAGACAAGCGAGAATGGTGATGGGGTGGGGGGAGGCAGATTTCTGCAACTTTTAAACTGTTTTCCTGCCAAAGCCTGCAGAGGCAGGGAAAGCTGGCCTTATCTCTTTCTCTGAATACACATCTCAGGAGAGGTGCTGTGGGTGTCACTCACAGCCACTGCAATGTGGCCCAAGGGTCCGTCCCCCGTCCCCCACCCCCCTTTGACAACAACCAACCCTTTTTGTGCTTATTTTTATTAAGCTTCTTTTCTTTTAAAGAACTCGAAACTTCCTGAGCCTCAGTTTCTCTGGTTAGGCGGCTAGGGAGCTTGGGGTTGGCTCTTCCGGGGCTGGGCCTCAGTTTCTCTGGTTAGATGGCTAGGGAGCTCGGGGTTGGCTCTTCCGAGGCCTGGACTTTTGCTCAGAGTGCTACACTTGTCTCCTTACCACAATTTAGGAATTCCCTGTTCTTAAAAATATTGTCACTTTTTACATGTATGGAGGGAGCAAAGGTCAGAGGATAACTTGCAAGAGTCAGTTCTCTTTTTTTACAATGTGGGCCTCAGGGATAGAACTCAGGTCATCAGGCTTGGTAGGAAATGCCTTTATCCACAGAGACATCTTGCTTGCCAGGAATTCACCCTTCTCGACCCCAGAGATCCTGGCTGTTTTCCTACTCACCATCTGCCACTTCCCTCACTAGAGTCTAAGGCGCTGGTGCCCAGTGTGGTCAGCTTACCACGGGGTTGCCAGTGTCTTAGAAATGCAAATTTGGAGCCTCTTGGTAGACCTACACAATATGAAAATCTGGGGATGGGGCCTAGCAATCTCTGTTTTGACAAATGCAAATTATTCTGACCTGTTCTACAGCTCAGTAGAGGAGCCAGGAACTTCCAGGTTGAAACAAGGGAATGGCCCCTCCTTTCTTGGGTTGTCATAAGTGTCCCTGAAGTAGCCCCAAAACCTACCTTAGGAGCCCTGGGTCTTCCTTGTCTTCTTAGATAATAACTCCTTTGCTCACCAAAGCAAAATCTCACTCTGGAGCTTCCTAACTATGCTCATTTTCTCCAAACCTTACCTTGACTTACCAGAAGGCAAGTGAAATCCTGTCCTTGCCCACTTGACTCTGTCTGGGATTTTGTGCATGCAGGCCTCTCTGTCCAGCACCCCAGTACCTTTTCTTTTGGGAGTGAGCAGGGCTTTGCCAACTCCCTAGGCTAGGCGAGTATTTCCCTTAGCGCTCCTGTCTCTCCTAGGGCTTGTGAGCGTTTGTAATTATACTTGAACTTGTTAGTTGTTTGATTGTCTCCCTCAACTAGACTGTAAATGCCATCTGGGCAGAGACTCGCTTGTTAATCTTCCTAGTGTCCCACATAGTGTCTGGCTTTTGGTTTGTATTCGATAAGTCTGTCAAATGAATTAATGTCTAAAATAGGAGATGATGCTAAATGGTGTACTTTCTTAATTTAGTTTCTCCTTAAGCTTTGATGGTGTACTGTCCAAGCAGGACACGGATTGTTCTCAGACAGGTTATCTTTTTGCCTCCTGCATCTCCTGGTGTACTGTCCAAGCAGGACATGGATTGTTCTCAGACAGGTTATCTTTTTGCCTCCTGCATCTCCTGGCTGTGGACTCCTGGCTGAGCTCTCACTGTGTGCCCTAAGCTGTGCTGGCTCTGCCTGGGGAAGGCAAGAGAAAGCTCTTGGGAGACACAGGCTAGGTTGTGTTCTGTGTCCTTTTGAAACAGGATCCCATGATCCTGTGCAGAGGAAGAGCAATGAATGAGGAATCTAAAGGTCTGGAGTAGACTAGACACATCCCTTCTCCTCCTTTGCATGTTTCTTCTTCCACCGAATGAAGGGTGGGGTGACTGTTCTTAGTGTAGTAATCCCTCCTGATCCAGTGAGGATTTGGCCCAAAACTCCCTAGGGGATGTCTAAAAGTGTGACTAGTACTGAACCCTGTACATACCATATTTTTCATATTGAGCTGAGAACTTTCATGTTTTCACTTAAAGGAAGTGCTTTGTGGTTTCCCTGGTATATCTATACTGCCAACATCACTATTCTTAAACGTTGGGACCACTCTTGTGTGACATAAGGACTGGATGGGGTCCCAGTGCAACAGCTGGTCTGATGACTGAGATGACTGTTGAATGACCAACTGGTAGGGAGCAGACAGACACATTGGACAAGGAGTGATTCAGGTCTTAAGCGGAACAGAGCAAGAAAAAAAAAAATGGCTTCCTCGTGCTACTCGGAACAGTCTACAACTTAAAATGCATGGGTTGTGTTTTTCTGGAATTTGACATTTCGTATTTCCAAACCGTAGTTGACAACTGAATCAGCTAAGGAGGGCCTCTTGTGGTTACTGACCCCGGCGCCAGAGTCCTTCAAGCTTTGCTCTATACTAGTTGAACAATGACTTACCTCCTCTTTCCTATCTCCTCCCCTGTAAAATGAACCAATAGAAGTCTCTGTCTCACAGGGCTGATTGAGAATTCAACGAAACAACACATACGGAACGCTCGGCACAGTGTAGGCACAGAGTAAACATTTGGTAAATGTTAGGTGTTATCACTCTTACGACTACTGCACAGTTTGGTCCAACCTGCTTGAATGCCTTGAGTTGGGCCCCGGGCCTGCAGAAGGAAAACTGAATACGGCAGCGTTCACACGCGGCCTGGGGTGGCAGCAGCCGTGACGTGAAGCTGCCATCGCACAAGGTGGGGAGGAGAAGGCTTTATGGGGGAGAGGACGAGATGGCGTTTGTGTTAGATATGGCCTTGTGGTCGTTGGGTCAGTATGTGCAAAGGCAATGTGGCTTTTTATCCCAAAGAGTCTCACGTGGTTGAAACAAAAACTAGTGGGTGGTAGGGACTGAGTGAGTGGCTGCGGAAGGAGCCAGCCGGGGCAGGCAGAATGGCTCCAGGTCTGTGGAAGAGCTTGACCCAGCCTTGCTGGTGGTGGGGACTCGGAAGAGAAGTAAGCAACCAGGGAGGATTTGCATTTCAAAAACAGCTCTCCAGGTAGTGGGAGCGCTGACTTACGGTAGAAGAGGAGGATTGTTGACCAGGATAGGTCAGGGTCCGGGCGTGATAAACTCAGTGGGAGCCAGTGTGTGTGTGTGTGTGTGTGTGTGTGTGTGAGTGTGAATGGACTGACCTCTCTTGGGCTTCGAGATCCTCTTAACTGCACAGCTGCCTGGTGAGTGGGAACCTGGAACCCAGAGCTGTAGATTTTGGGTCTGCTAGGGTGTGTTACCTTCCTGGTGCCCCAGGCCAGGCTAAATCCTCTCGGTTCTGGAGGCTAGAAGGCCAGCATCCACAGTCAGCCTGGTGGCACCTTCCGCCTGTGGAAGTCTGTTCCCCGTTCCCCACTGGCTTCTGGAGAAGGCCAGCCGTGGTGCCTTTGATCTGCTGCCCAGACTGCCTCTGTCGTCAGGTGATTTTCTCCCTGTCTTTGCAGCTCCTTTCTTTTAAGGTTTAGGACCTGCCCTGATCCTCTGTGTTCTCATTTTCATTTAACTAATCACATCTGCAAAGACCCTATTTCCAAATAAGGTCATATTCTGAGGTTCTACTTCGCCGAGATGGGAAAGGGGCGGGTGTCACTCCTCAACCTCCTATAGACAGAAGACAGGAAAGAGCATAGGCCTCAGAGTCCTCAGGCCCAGATCCAAATTTAGGCTCTGAACAGAGTGACCATGAGCCTTAGGGTGAGTCAGTTACATTTTCTCAGTCTTAGTTTTCTCGTCTCTGAAATGGGGACAACAGTTCCTACAATAGTGTTATAATGGTAAGACTGGTCAGGATGAAGTTACGAGCACATTCACTGGGGTGGTACACAGTAGGTACTCAATTATTACTTCCTCTGGGGCTCCCCTTTCTCTGCCCCAGTAGCTGAGAAGATACTTAACATTGCTACATTTTCAGATGTGAAGAATCATTTTGGTCTAGAATCTAGACCAATCCTGCCAGATTCCAAACCCCAGGAGATAATGAGAAAGCTCTCTGCGAATTGCTGAAGGGTTTGTTGTTGTGATTTTTAATTATAACCTTCATCATTGTAATAACCCTTGGCCATTGCCACATTTGCTGCACCTCAACAGAGCCCAGCCCCGCCCACTCTTCTCCCAGGGAGGGCCTCTTCCCCTTACACGGAGGCTTTGCATGAAGGCTCAGCGTTGGGGAAACTGTGGACATGATTCCTGTGGCTCCCTTTATCAGCCTGGGGAGGGAAAGCTAGGCTCAGATGGAAGTGACCGTCCACAGCCGTCAGTGGCAATGGGAATACCTTATCTGTGGCTCCTGAACTGTCTGTTTTCCCCAGTGGCAACTTCCATTCCAGAAGCAGTTTAGGGCATGTAGATGCCTAGCAAGGGCTCCGTACCAGTCCTAGACAGAGGTGAGGAGTCAGCTGGGATGATCAGCCTCAAGAAAGAGGCCCCAGGGGCTGGAGAGGTGGCTCAGAGCTGTGAGTGCTTGCAGGACTTGCAGAGGACCCGGGTTCGGTTCCCAACACCCACATGGGGGCTTCTAACTGTAACTCCAGTTCCCAGGGATCTAACACCCTCATTGGCCACCAGGCACACACATGGTATGTGTAGATACATGCAAGCATATACTTATACAGATAAACCTTTAAAAAAAAAAGGAAGGAAGGAAGGAAGGACGAACGAACGAGGTCGTTGGGGCTGGAGTGAGCAAGCAGTCCCTGTGTGGCTGACCTGGCAGGCTGTTTTATTACCAGCCTGGCAGTGACCACTCTGTGTGCTCCAGTGGGAGGGGAGGAGGCTTCCATGGGCAAGCAGTGTGGAGAGTCAGCACCCGGAGGTAACCAGTGATACCCCATTGATAGCCTGTGCTTCCCTGTGGGCTGGGTTCTAGTGATCCTTGCCTTGGGAAGGCTCAGGAAAGGGATGGCGGAGAGGACTTACCCTGTCTTGGCAGTTTCCAGTAAACCATCTTCCTTTTCCCCAAGCTGGGGCACTCGTCCCCTTTCCTCCTTCCTCTTCTGGTTTCCTCTCACTCCCTCCATTAAACTCTCTCTCCTTCCCCTCCACCTTCTCTTGGATTATGGGTCTAAAGATAAAGTCTGCAGAGCCTCTTCAGGTGACTGATCTGGGGCTAACTGGAATAGAAAGCCGGGGTTGTCAGAGACTTAGGAATCACTGCTGTCACTTACGGGTTTCTTCTTCACATCCGGTGTGCTGTGCTGAGCGCTTCCTGGGACTTCTGACTCTTTTTGTGTGTTTGTTTGTTTTTTTGTTTTTCGAGACAGGGTTTCTCTGTGTAGCTTTGCACCTCTCCTGGAACTCACTTGGTAGCCCAGGCTGGCCTTGAACTCACAGAGATCCGCCTGGCTCTGCCTGCCAAGTGCTGGGATTAAAGGCATGCGCCACCAGCCCGGCTGTGGGAGGGGAGTTTCTTTGGAGGTAATGGGAAGCCAGTGAAGGTTGCTCGGCAGAAGTGGCCTTAGACACTTAGTTCTTCTCTGTGCAGGCTGGTGCTAAGGATGCCTTGAAGTGATCTTCCGTTCTAGGACTTTGCAGGGCTGTCTATGTACTTGGCCAAGGTCAGGATTTGAACGCTGGTCTGTCTGAATTTAAAGAGCACAGTGACCCCAGAAATGTCAGGATCTCTAAAGATCAGAAAACGGGCAGAAGAAAAGATCTACTCACCCAACCCCCCACAGGATAACAGGTGTGAGCCACCATGCTTAGCTTCAGGACTTTTATGGCGTTAGAACTAAGTTCTAGAGAAGGGCCAAAGGGAGCTAATCGTGGGGCCATGTAGAGAGATTGTTTCTAGCTAGTATCTTGGGCACGCTCCTCGCTAGTTTTGCTAGGAAGGTGCCAAGTGACTGTGGATCAGTCCCTTCCTTAGTCTGAACTTCAGGTTTTCCATGCAAAGCAGGGGTCGAACAGGATAATATCAAGGTTCCTTGCAGCCTCGATCTGGTGTTCCAGAAGTCATGTCTCCCGCTGTCCAGTCTGTCTTTTCCTTTTGTGCCTCTGTGTCACTTCCTCTGGTGACCTGTCCTCAGCATGCATCTCCTGCGAGCCTGGATTCAGGTCCTTCCTGTCCTCTCCCACGGGTCACACCACATGCCCGGGCCCGCAGGTCCCGCTCGCTCACTGGCTCCCACTATTCCCATTCACCAGAAGTGCAGCAGGTGCCTGTGAGTCTGGGGAAGTTCAAGGTGGTTTCTCTGCGGGTCTGTCTGGAGACCTGGACCAGTGCCAAGCAGAGAGGCACGCCCAGCACTCACCTATGTCATTCTGTCCTTGCTCCTCTGTTCCCCTTGCCAAGAACGCCAGCTTTACCCTTCCAAATCCCTGTCAGAATCTGTACACCTTTTTCAAGTTTTTGCTCCCATGCCAGCCTCTAGTCCACAAAGCCCTCGCTAGCCCTCCTCCGCCTCCCCGCCAGATTCTCGTTCCCTCCTCTACGTTCCCATAGGGCCTTATCTATTCCCTTCTGGGGACAAGTTCTGCCCGCGCCTCAGCTTTACTGATAGATGTCTGGTCTCTTTTCTACTGGGGAGTCTCGTGTCTCATCCTTCACTCCCCACCCTCACCCCCCACGGGGCTGTGTACAGAGCAGGTGCTTAATCCAGGCCTAAAAGTTTTATTGGCAGAGAGCTGCCTCCAGCCTTGAGCCAGGCTGGCCCACACCAGTCTCTGGCAGGCCGCAGCTTCTCACATAGCTCCTCCTTTATTTGTGGGCTGGAGAAAGGCCAAGCAGGGCAGTAGCTAAAGACTTAAATTCCGCCCCCCATGCTGCCATTTGCTGGCTGTGTGACTTTGGACAAATCACTTCCTCTCGATTTTCTCAGGTTAAAACAAAGGGATAAGGCTAGGTGTGCCAGTGCATGCCTGTAATTCCAGCACTAGGCAGACTGAGGCAGGAGGATTGTGAGTTTGAAGTCAACATGGGCTATATAGAAATATCGTCTCAACGCCCCACCAAAACAAAAAAAACCCCAAAACCAGCAAACTAAACCAAAGAGGTAGACATGACAGATATGTCGGGGGTGTGGAGAAATAACTGGGGCTCCGTGTAAAGTGCCTGGAAAGCACTGTGGAGAAATAATGACCAATACACACATATAATCCATTATTTTTAAATTAATGATCATTGTTTCAGCAAATAAAGGATTTTCTCATGGCCAGAGTGAAGTCTTTCCAGAAGTTCTGAGGTCTTCAGGGTCTTAGGTCACTTAGGGTCGGTGAGACCCGAGCACAGGAGCTCGCGTCCGGCAGAGACGTGGCTGGGTGAGTGGGAGACTGGACTGCAGGGAACAAAGGTGCAGCTAGGCTGGAAGGGCATGAGGTAGGAGAGTCATAGGAGCCTGGAGGCAGGAGCTTCCTGTGCAGCATGGGGGTGGAGGGTGGGGGCGTGTTTACATGCAGGAAAGAGCAGAGTGGAAACACAGTCCCAGAGTCTCCATGTGGAGGGGCTCAGGAGGAGGGGGAGTGGCGAGCTTCTTTTTGCCAAGAATAATAATTTGCAGGACTGATGGATCTTGATGCCACTACTGAGAGCAGGGGCTGGGGGCTGGGGCTGGAGCTGGGGGTGGGGGTGGGGGTGGGACTGGGAGGGGAATTTTCGTTGGAGGTAATGGGAAGCCAGTGAAGGTTGCTCAGCAGAAGTGGCCTTAGACACTTAGTTCTTCTCTGTGCAGCCTGGTGCTAAGGATGCCTTGAAGTGATCTTCCATTCTAGGACTTTGCAGGGCTGTCTATGTACTTGGCCAAGGTCAGGATTTGAACGCTGGTCTGTCTGAATTTAAAGAGCACAGTGACCCCAGAAATGTCAGGATCTCTAAAGATCAGAAAAACGGGCAGAAGAAAAGATCTACCCACCCAACCTCCCGCCTCCCCCCATTAGACAGATGGGAACAGAGGCCCACTGCCCGAGAGCCTTGTGGGAACTGGCCCCTGAGCCTGTGGTGGGCTGTGGATCTGGGTCTGTGTTAGGATTTAGGAGAAGGGTGAGGTGGGTGCCAGGGAATCCAAGGATTGGAAATGCTAATCCAGTGCAGGTTGGCAGCCATCTGTTGCCAGGGGTGTGGGATCCAGGTGAGTGGGATGTGCGCGGGCTGGAGCCTTCACCGTTCCAGGCCTTCCTTCCGGAAAAGGAGAAAGGGCTGGGTAGGTGGGAACTGGAGGCATGTTGAGATGTGGGGGAAGTCAGAGGGTGGCCTTAGCCGAGGAGGCTGTTGCCAAGCAGCCAGAGAATGGAGAGAACAGCAGAGCAGGCTACCACTGTGGGCCCAGCCCTGTCCAGCCCATGCCGTGGTGGGATCTCACCTGTGCTACTTAGAAATCGGGGCTCCCAAGGTCACGGTAGGAAGACTAGATCAGGAGTGGCCTTCAAGGCTGGAGACTTCCTGGCATGCCCTCCGTGGTGTTGTCCTAGGTTTCGTGATGTCGAAAGGATCAGGTAGTACCCAGTCTGAGATAGTCCTTCCTGACCCCGACTGTCGGTCTGCCCACCTAGCCAGGCCTGGTTTACTCTACTCTTTATTTGCTTATTAAAAACGTTTATTGATTAACCACCTACTATGCATTAGGCATTGCCTCTGACTTTGAGGAGGGAACTCAGGCCACATTAGCAGAGACAGCCCTCCTCTCTCTTCTCAGCCTCCAGGCCTCTTAGTCCCCTTACCTTCTGCTGAACTGAAAGCCAGAGTTAATTGTTAAACCTAATGGCTGCCGAGTTTCACCCTGCTGGGCTGGCTGGAGGGCGCTGTGCTGTCCTGTTCCCCAAGAGAGGGGTGGAGTCACCCAGGGTTTTCTGGCCTGTGCCTGCTACCTCACCCCTACTGTGAGGTCCATCTCTAGGGGCCCTCTCCTTCCCAGGGGGGCAGCCTGCCACTTGGACCCTTCCTCCTGCTGTCACAGAGGTGAGCCTGGGACATAAGTATGAGTCCTGGCCCTGCTCCAGGGGCCGCTGCTCGAGCGCTCTTGGGAAGGCTGGGAGATTCGAGGGTGCTAACCCAGGAGACCCACCCAGAGTACAGGAAGTCAGTGTACTGTGCTAGCCTTGCCGGCTGCTGGGCATTGGTGAGGAGAGACAAGGAAGCCGTGGCAGTGGCCCAAACCCTCTGTACTATGGAGTCCATAGAGCTCCACTGAAAGCTGCTGTGCCTTTTACCTGCTCAACTCCCTGCAAGCCTCATCACTGGGTTTCTTGTTCCAGGCCCTTCCTTGCCTTACACTTCAGGAGCAGGCTTCCTTGAGAATAGGGCAAAGGCTTATTTCTTCTGTAGAAGCAGAGCCTGGGGCAGGCCCCTGCCAAATTTTAGGGACAGCTCGGCTCAAACTTCTAGGTCAGCAGGTCTGGTCAAAGCTGGTGTGACCTTAGGCAAATGGGCCACTCTCTGAGCTACATTGTCATCCTCTGAACTCTGGTCCCTCTGTCACCAACATTGTGAATATAACAGACACCGGAGGGGATATTAATACTGGACTCAGCAAGGGGATTCAACATGGCTGTGCCTCTGAAGCTTAGCTCTGGGCCACACCCAAGGGGGTCACCTCCTTACACCCCAAGGACCTGCTGTAGAGTGCTAGCTCTAACAGAGTGGCGACCGAGCATTCCAAATGTGGCTAGTGAGGCCAAGGAACTGAATTTTAAATTCTGTCAATTATTTCATTTTAATCAATTGGACATTTAAATCAATATTCCATTTAGTTGTAGACAAACTTCTGTGAATGTTTGTGAAGTTAGATTTGTGAATGTATTTTTTTTTCAATTTTGACAGCTGAATATTTGAAAATAAACACAGGATTTAGAAGACAGCATGAAAAAAGATATTTAAATAGCATATATTAATTACATGTTGAAGTTTGCATATTGGGTTAAAGGGATTGTATAAACGAATTTAACCCATTCCTTTATCCTTTCTTAAAATGTGGTTAAGTAATTTTTTTATATTTCATATATAGTGTTGCTAGAGTTTTCCTGCCTGGCCCACAATCAGGACAAATCTCTCTCACCTGCCAGTCCCACAGCCGCTCAGACCCAACCAAGTAAACACAGAGACTTATATTGCTTACAAACGGTATGGCCGTGGCAGGCTTCTTGTTAACTGTCCGTATATCTTAAATTAATCCATTTCTATAAATCTATACCTTGCCACATGACTCGTGGCTTACCGGCAACTTTACATGCTGCTTGTCCTGGCGGTGGCTGGCTGTGTCTCCTTCCACCTTCCTGTTCTTTTCTTCTCTCTGTTAGTCCCGCCTGTACTTCCTGCCTAGCCACTGGCCAATCAGTGTTTTGTTTATTGACCAATCAGAGCAACACATTTGCCATACAGAACATCCCACAGCAATATAGCTTGCATTTTACTTTTAATTTATGTGTCTTTTGTCTTAGGGTTTCCATTGCTGTGATGATACTACATGAGCCAAAAAGCAAGTTAGGGAGGAAAGGGTTTATTTGGCTTAAATTTCCACATCACTGTTCATCACTGAAGGAAGTCAGGACAGGAACTCAAACAGGGAAGGAACCTGGAGGCAGGAGCTGGTAGAGAGGCCATGGAGGGGTGCTGCTTACTGGCTTGCTCTTCATGGCTTGCTCAGCCTGATTTCTTACGGAACCCAGGACCACCAGCCCAGGGATGACACCATCCACAATGGACTGGGCCCTCCCACTTCAATCATTAATCAAGAAAATGCTCCACAGGCTTGCCTACAGCATGACCTTATAGAGGCATTTATTTATTTTTTGTTTTTTTCAAGACAGGTTTTCTCTGTGTTAACAGCCTTGGCTGTCCTAGAACTAGCTTTGTAGACCAGACTGTCCTGGAACTCTGAGATCCCTCTACTCTGCCTCCAGAGGGCTGGGATTAAAGGCATGCACCACCATGTCCTGCTGTAGAGGCTCTTCCTTAATTGAGGTTCCCTCCTCTCAGATAACTCTAGTTTGTGTCAAGTTGACATAAAACTATCCAGCATTGTCGCTCCTCCTGCCTCAGGCTCCTCAGTAGCGGTGATGGCAGGCTCCTGTCACTGTGCTGGCTTTAGGTCATCTTTCTACTGGACAGTGTTGTTATTACCAGTGTCGAATTGGACACGTTCGAATAACAATACAAGGCTCCGTAAAGACTAATTATCTGAGGAGCTCTGGGGAGACAGCAGGCCTGATATTCCTTACCTCAACCTCAACCCTAGACAAATGCCTCTTGGTGAAATGTCACCGTGGATGGTCCCCTAGCCTCCAGGGTAACACTGCTTCTCGTTTTGACCATGCCACTTGCTCTGTGTGGCGTTGGGTACTTTGCATTACGTCTGTCAGTGAGACCGATGGCACTGGAGAGATCATCCCAGGGAGCAGCCAGCACAGTGCCCAGCACATGAGATTCGGATGGGCAGTGGCTGCTGTTGCTGCTGATTGGGAGGATGTCACTGCCACGGCTGCCTCCGCTGCTGGGGTGAGGAACGGACAGGAGGGAAGCATGGCAGCTGGGATGGAGAACTGGGGATGCTTTGTGTGGTACCTCCATAAATGGCTTACCTGCGGGGAACCTCCTTGGGTCTCCTTTTATGCCAGCGATCAGGCAAAGATGAGTCCCCATTTTGCAGATGAGGAAGTAGAGGCCTTTCCAAGGAAAATTTCCTACCTACATAAACAAAGCGTAAGTGCAGGACTTCCCGACCCTGGTTAGTGATGTTGGGGCCAGCGTTAGGAGGGCCTCTTTCCTTTAGGTTGTTAGAGGAGACAGGGGCAGCCGAGGAGTGGTATCATTCATCTCCTGTGACAGAAGAGGGCTGGCCTGCTTTGCTTTCTATTGCGGTGATAAAAACCAGGACCAAAAGCAACTTGGGGAGGAAAGGGTTTATTTGGAGCACACATCCCAGTTCACAGTCCATCCGTGAGTGAAGTCAGGGTAGAAACTCCAGGCAGGAACTGAAGCAGAAACCATGTAGGAACACTGCTTACTGGTCTGCTCAGTCTGCTTTCTTATACAACCCAGGACCACCTGTCCAGGGGTGGCACCGCCCACAGTGGGTTAGGTCCTCCCACATCAAACATTAATCAAAAAAATTCCCGCCAGATTTGCCTACAGGCTAATTATGATGGAGACAATTCCTTAATTGACATTCCCTCTTCCCAGATGACCCTAGCTTGTATCAAGTCGTCAAAAAGCCAACCAAACCAGTACAGTGTCTTTTTTGTTTGTTTTTGGTGTGTATGTATGTGTGCATACTCATGTGTTTGCATGCATTTGGAGGACAGAGGATAGTCTATGGTGGTGTTCCGCAGGTGCCACCCTCTCTCTCAGGCCCACCCCTCACCCCCAGCCAGGGTTTCATTATATAGCCTTGGCTGACCTGGACTCTACTATGTAGAAGGGGCTGGTCTTGAACTTGAAGTGATCTTCTTGCCTTTGCCTCCTGAACGTTGTAACTACAGGCTTGTATCACCTCTCCTGGCTCTGAAAGAGTCCTGACACTGTTCAGGGTAGCTGTGTTGTTCTGGGGGTGGAGGTGTGGGAAGCCAGACTGGGATCACATAGAAAGAGGGTGGCCAGTTGGTGCTTCTGTTATGTAGATCCCGCCCTCTGCTCACCCCTGGCAGGACTGTGACCTCCTCTCCTGTCTAGTCCCCAGGCAGGGCTCCAGAGAAAGAGGCTTTTGTTCGCCAGCTCCTTCTGTTTTCCTCTTAAGGTAGTTGCACGTGCAGGTGCCCTGGAGCGCATGCGGGTGCTCTGGGGTGCATGGCACGCAGCACACACAGCCTTGCTGCCTGATGTCATCCCTTCCCATTCCGAGTCTTGAAACCAGAGCTTCTCTGTAACCATCTACTTTCTGGGTAGCACAGGGAGACCACAGGCTTTCTCACTAAGGAGGTCTGGTCAAAGTCCTCTCTCGAAGTTGCCCTGTGACCTTAGGCAGGTCCTTTGGGTTTTTTAGCCTCCCTTTCCTTGTCCAAAGAGCAGCTATCAAAGTAGTGTACAGACAGCTTGGTGGTGGAGGTGCACATCTTTGATCTCAGCACTAGGGAGGCAGAGGCAGGTGGATCTCTGTGAGTTCAAGGCCAGCCTGGTCTACAGAGTGAGTGCCAGGCTAGCCAGGGCTACATAGAGAGATAACTAACTCGAAGAAGAAGGAGGCAGAGAAGGAGGAGGAGGAGGAGGAAGAGGAGGAAGAAGGAGGAGGAGAAGAAGGAGGAGGAGGAGGAGGAGGAGGAGGAGGAGGAAAAGAAACAGCCTCCCTCCACCATCCCTCCACCCCCACCACCTGGGTCGTGCAGCCTAGTGGCTAGTGTGTGTGTGTGTGTGTGTGGGGGGTGTCTTAGCTCTGCCACTTTCTGCTGTGGCCTTTGGTGTGTCAATTCACTCCCCTGGAGCTCAGGATTTTCATGTGTATAAAGTCCTGTCCTCTCTGACGGGTGGACCTCTCCATAGGATCATCTCCTCTGACCTGTTGGTTCTAGAGACTGACGCTGCAGCTCACACCTTCTCTAGATCAGGAGGGAAGTGACTTGCCCAGACCACAGAACAAGCCAGGCCTGTGTGACTCCAGAGCCCAAGTTCACAAGCCGCTGTATAGTTCCCGCCTGTTCACCTGATCGTGTGTTCCTGATGACATGGAGGAAAACGTGGAGATGGATGCTTCTGAGTGCGTGAGGACTCCAGTCCTCAGCTACGCTGCCCACTGTAATCCAGGCCAGGCCTGCCGTGGAACTCGAAGAAGCAGAGGGGTTTAAGACCTCCACGATGGAGTTCCACCAGAGCAGAGCGCCAGTGTGAGATGAGAGACGCCTAAGCCCGAACACGTTGGGTCACAGATGGGGAGACTGAGGCAGAACAGTCAGGTGGAGACAGTGATGGGTGTGCTTTTCCCTGGGTGCTGGAAACCACTGGTGACATGAAGGGAAGCCCCAAGGAGAGGAGCCCTGCTGTCCCTCCTCTGCTTCTACCCAGAGCGCTGTGAAGTCCGTGGACCCCACCTTCAAGTGTCTCTTGAGTCCATCCACTTTGTCTCCTCAGTGGTGGCTCAGCCTAGGCTCCATCCTCATTCATTCTCCCACCGTCACTTTTGAGTTCCTTCCAGTCCCTTCTCCAGCCTGTGGCTTCCCACTGGCCTTAGAATGAAGGCTCACCCTCACGTTTTCTCCCCGGCTCTGCAGACTTCCCACCTGCCCTCTGGCTCTGTGAGGCTCTCTGGCCTTTCTGTTTAACAGGTTCCTTGGACCCTCCTGGGCCAGCTTCACATGCCAAGGGCCTAACACTCTCTTCTCATTCCAGGTGCCTGACTGAGGACGTCTTCCCCAGGGAGCCAGTGTGCAGAGGAGGGGTGAGTGCCGCAGAGGTTGTCTCCTGCTTCAGCTGAGGTTGGGCCCAGAGGTTTTAGATTGTTCTGTTACTGCTGAGGCAGCGTGAGGGTTTGTCTAGGCCTCAGGGGACAGTGCCGAGGCTGTCTCTGTGGAAGGAGAGGCTGAAGCGTTCCTTCACCAAGCACACTGTTGACACACTGCCTGTGCCACTTGCCCAGCATGGAGATAGCACACTGGAAGCTGGATCCAGCTGGATCTGCAGGCCCTGGCCCATGCTTTCTCTTGCTCAGTCACTCCTGGATGTAGATTAGACTAGTCAGAGGGCGGTTCTGCTCAGCTATGCCACTGAGCACCATGGGGCCTCCTGCTCCGTTGGTCCTAGAATCATGTATCCATGGTCCAGGCAGATGTTGGGGAACCTAGGGTCAGGAGCGAATGAGATTTGTTGAACTTTCTGGCAGGAAAATTCTCTTTTCTTTTGTCTTTTTTTTTTTTTTTGAGACAGGTGTTTTAGGGAAATATTTGTTGGAAATGAACCTCAAAGAATCTCAACATATAAGAAAGCTAAGTGAGTTGTAGCCCCTCCTGAAGGTGAGGTAAAGCTAGAGACTCTATCTGGCTAAGTCCTCGGGACAGGCCGTGCCGCAGACCTTTCTTTGGCTTTGGACTAGGCACTCTGAAAACCATTGCCTCAGCAAGGTGCAGTGACACATGCCTATAATCCTCACGAAGGAGGCTGAGGGAAGGTTCCAGGCCCACACAGGCTACACAAGAAGAAGATAAAGCAAAATAAATAAACAATAGAAAAGAGAAAACAAAAAGACTACTGGCTGACAGCAGAGTGAGGTCACAGAGAGCAAAAGCTAGTGACCTACACTGATCGAGAAATTGCAAAGTCACATGCAGATGCCACTGTGGGGTTGTTAGGTAGGCAGGACTACTGGGGCTGTAATGTTATTCTAGAACCTTCTAGTTTAGTTTGATATAGGTGTGTGTGTATGTGTGTGTGTGTGTGTGTGTGTGTGTGTGTGTGTGTGTACACGCAAAAGAGCACAGATGCTGATATGCAGGGCTGACCACAGAAAGGTAATACCACTGTGAGTCTGAGTTCCTGAACACACACACACACACACACACACATGCAGGGTCTGTGGGGGCGGGGCTGGCGGTGGTGTTGAGCCTGACTGGGTCAGGTAGAATGAATGGCTAACAGAGCTGGAGTGTGTTATCCCTGAGTGGTGGGGGCAGGGGTGGCTTTAGCTTCATGAGAGAGGAGTGATTTGGTTCCTTCCTGCCAGCACTCGGGGCCCCACGGAGATCTCTGGGCAGGAAGCACTAGGAACAAGGAATTCTCTGTCCACAACCAGAGGGCAGCCAGGACAGGGGAGGTGGATTAGGAGTCCCCAGGAGGGGGCCTGCCCAGCAGTTTCCTGACATTTGGGCAAGCTCCTGTGTGGAGGTGGGGGCACAGTAAGAGGAGGCAGAGATCATCCGTTCAAGGTTCAAGCATTTATTCTTCACACTCTTCAAGCTCTCCCAGGAGCCAGGTTCAGAAGCAGCTGCAGGACTCAGGGTAGAGAAAGAAGAGGTGTTAGCCACCATCTGTTTACTGGGGGAACCAGGGAATGTGAGAGGGGGTCGATTTTCATAGGCAGCCTGCTGCAGTGGAGGCCACTGGCCCACAGGTTAAGTCCCATCTTCTTTCTCTGAGGCCTTGACCCTGTTCCTTTTCCTCTCTGGGCCTCAGCTCCACGTTGCACAGAATGTGGATGAGCGTATTAGACCTGTTGAAGTTGTTCCCAGATGGGAGAGGCTGGACCCAAATGCACAGGGGCTGTCCCCACATTGGCAGCACAGACCCGCTCTTGCCCCAGGTTGGCCTGGGACAGATCGTAGGATTAACGATGAAGGAAGGATCAGGCTAACTCACCATAACCCACCGTCTTTCTCCCACTACCGCTTGCCTCTTCCCTCTGAGCTGGCCTCTGCCTCAGTTTAGTTGTCCGAACATAAAGAAAGGACTGTTTTTCTTCTAGGATTTATCTGTCAAGAGAAGGTCTCTTGATTGGTTCCATCCTTGTGAGACAGGGATATTCTGAGTTGCTTGCCATACATAGGTCAGGTTCCTGCCCATGTGCCAAATGGAGGGGTGAGGTCACCCGAGGTCATGGTGACTGCTGTGCAGTCATCCCTGGACCACACTAGTGTTTTTGTGGAGTCCTCGTACTAGGAGAATGAACAGTTGATAGCCTTCAGGGGGCACAAATGCCCCCCTTCTATGTTGGGTATAGAACGTCAACAGTGACAGCAATAGCTTAATGACTGCATTATCCTCTGCATGGGACTTTGGGCCAGCCAGTCTCCTCTCGGGGCTTGTTACTGATAGCAAACGGGGCAATGATGGCACCTCCTCTACTGACCTACTGGTGTAATTAAATGAGGGAATATGTCCACCAGAAAGCCTTGAAGGAAGCAAAGGTCCGATAATGCAGCCTTGGTGATAGAGATGTGCTATCACCTGATGTGCTTTCAGGCCCCACTGCCTGGCGTGCGTTCTCCTCATGACAGTCCTTTGGTGAGTACCGTCGTCACCCCATCGTAGTACGGAAGCAGAGGCACAGCTAAGTCCACACACTGGGATTCAGGCCCATGGAGCTGGCTTCAGAGCCCACCCTTCCATCATTTTGCTTAGCAGGCCAAGTGGCCACCGTGCGTCTGCTTACATGCTTAGTGGCACAGTTCACGACCTGCGGAGGCAACCCAGACCCAAGCTGTACAGTCCTGACTGCCTGCTGAGTTCCACGGTCTGTCTGGTCTATCTCCATGCAGATCTGTCTGTCCAGCATACAGCTCTGACCGGGTGTTTTAGAAGTGAAGAAAAACCATCCATGAACTTGCCTAAAAAGTCTCCCGAACCAAGGCTGCGTCAATAGACTTTGCCTTCTCCAAGGTTCTGCACTGGACATATTATCTCATTAAATTACACCAGCCAGTCAGTAGAGGAGCTGCTGTTATTGCCCCATTTGCCAGCGGTAACGGGCTCGGAGAGGAGAGTGGCTGACCTGGGGTCACAGGGCTGAGAACCCACAAGCTGTTGTTCTCAGTTCCTATCTTCTGGGCTTCAGAGCCTTTGCTAAAACGACTGTCATCCCCGTGTCCTCCAGCGCGGGATGAAGGTGTGCAGCTGTCGCTGTCACAGTGTGCAAATTGCCATTGAGAGAGACAGGCAAAGCACCATGGGAGTTCAGAGGGGAGAGGGAAGGAGGGGCCTCAGATCCCGTTTGAACGGAGCTGGGGTCTGAATGTTTGATTCAGGAAGGGCTCTCCACGAGAGGGGAATGCCTGAGCGAGCGGCGGCAGGGGAAGGGGAAACAGGGGCCATAGGTTTCCCCAGGACTGGAGAGCTTCAGGCAAAGATGGTGGCCAGCTGTGTTCTCAGCCCCCACCCAAAGTGCCCCTTCCTCTCGTTTTGTTTTAGTCAGGAGTGCGAGAGAGGTACTCAGTATACTTCCCCCACTTCCAGATAGGAGGAGGCTAGCCCCCTCTGGATGGTGGACCCCCAGGGCATGCTCTCTGGTAGCTTTTAGAATCAGCCTTCCTTCACTCCTGCTGGTGGGGGATGGTCCATTGCCCAGGGTTCAGATCTCTGAGAGGCAGGGTGGCTTCTGGTAGCCTTGCTGGAGAGAGGGCTCCCTAGCCCCACTCTGGACTACAGACTGAAGCAGGTGGCACTGACCCTTGAAGAGGCCTCTCTCCCTGTTAATCATACTGGATAGACAGGTGAACAATATCCCTAGCGGCCTGGACTTGGTCCCTAACCTGTCTCTGGGATCGAGGAGAACAGAGGAATGAATTTGCTGGTAGTGACAGTCATACTTACTGAGTGGAACTTAGAGCGTGTTGGGTCATTATTACCCCCCTTTTTATGGGCGAGGACCCCGAAGTTCTAAGGAAAGCAAGGACAGGTCTTTGTCACACAGACGGCAGCTGTGTCCTTGTCTTGTGAAGGAGGGACAGACTCATGGGGGACTCGGCGAGGAAACCTGCCCTTCCTTCCCCTGCCTTTCACGGTCCTTCTGACTCCAACTGCACCGACTGCTCCCCAGCCTTGCTCCCCCGCAGTAACAGCCCACCCCTTGACTCACTCCTGCCTGCAACCGGAGGGGCTGTTTGGGGGGCAGGACCTGGCTCGGGAATGTTCCCCAGATAAGGCTCAGATACCCAGCATTCCTTCGGTGACTCCATGTCTCTGGGCTCCTGGAGTTTCTCTGATGCTTCTCCAGCTCCCATTAAGACCAGAATGGAAGTAACTTAGATTTTCCCACAGAAGGATTTCAGCCCCGCCTCTCTCTCTCTCTCTCTCTCTCTCTCTCTCTCTCTCTCTCTCTCTCTGATTTTCCTCCGTAATCCTGAAGTACAGGATAGGAAAGGAGTTTTTTGTCCTGTTTAGAGGCAGGGTCTCATGGGTAGCCCAGGCTGGCCTTGAATGCACCACAGAGCTTAGGATGACCTTGAACTTCTGATCCTCCAGCTGGGATTTCAGGCAGGCACTGCCATGTCTGGTTTATGTCGTGCTGGGGATTGAGTCTGGGCCTTTCCATATGTCAAGCAAGCAGTCTACCCACTGAGTCATATCCCCAACCCAAGTTGTCCCTTTTTGTGGGTGGGCTAGCTGAGGCTCAGAGAAGGTAAATGACTTCTCCAAGGACACAGATTGGCATAGTAGGGCTGGGTTTCCGTGCACAGGAGTCCAGCTCTTTCTTCCCATTGCCTGGTGCTGGCCAATATGGGGAGTTTTGGAGATGTTCTTTCAGCTCTTCCCCACTCAAGTACTCCCTCCTTGATCCAGGCCAGTGCGCATGTGGTGTGTGTGTATGTGTGTGTGTGTGTGTGTGTGTGTGTTTTGTGTGTGGTGTGTGTGTGTGTGTGTGTGTGTGTGTGTGTGTGTGAGAGAGAGAGAGAGAGAGCGCGAGAGCGCGAGCACTCGCGTACGCGGGTATGTGAACATCATGACTCCAGTCCAGAGTTGCCCAGACTTCTCGAGAGCGGCAGCATAAGGCCTCTTGTACTTTCAGGTACCGTAGCTCCATCTCCAACCCACTGCTTTGCCCCTCTTAGCCAGTGTAACAAGCTGGGCTTCCTTCTGACAAACTGAACGAAGTACCGTAGCTCCATCTCCAACCCACTGCTTTGCCCCTCTTAGCCAGTGTAACAAGCTGGGCTTCCTTCTGACAAACTGAACGAGAGTGACCATTTGATGGGCTGGGGGTACCTTCTGTGAGATGCTAGAAACAGGGTTACAGCCTGCTATCCAAGTAGTAGATGGGGAAACTGAGGCTAGACTTGGCACAGTTGCTACCTTTGTGTAGCTAGAAAGGCTGGGAAGAGGCTGGGCCTGGACTGATGGGAGTGAGTGTATTCTCTAAGACAGTGTGTGCTCAGTGTTCACTGTGTGCTCCACTTCGGTCCCAGAGAAATTCCAAGGAGCGCTTCGGGTTTTTCCAGATAAGTGGCACCTGGTATGAACCAAAATTAGAGATTTGGGCTTCTTAGAGCACTGGGGACTTCTGTAAGTCCAACTGGGATCCTGAGACTATTGGTGATGGTTGTGCAACTCCATAAATACACTGAAAACCTTCAGGTTCTATGCGTTAAAGTGATAAGCTTTATGGCAGGTGAATGACCTCTCTTTCTCTCTCATAACCCGAACTGGGGGTGTTGGAGAGAGGGCTCAGCACTTAAGAGCACTGCTGTTCTTGTGTGGGACCCTGGTTGGTTCCCAGTACCCACATGGTGACTCACAACCATCTGTCACTCCATTCCAGGGAATTCAGTGCCGCCTCTGGCCTTTGTGGGCACCAGGCATGCACACAGTGTACATACAAACATGCATACCAAAGACTCATACACATAAAATAAACACAATTTTTTTTTTAAGAGTAGTCTGGACTGGGCGATTGTGGCACACACCTTTAATTCCAGCACTTGGGAGGCAGAGCCTGGCGGATCTCTGTGAGTTTGAGGCCAGCCTGGTCTACAGAGCGAGATCCAGGACAGGCACCAAAACTACGCAGAGAAACCCTGTCTCCAGAAACAAAACAAACAAACAAAAAGAATAGTCTGGATTAGAGCATACCCCACACATTAGGGCTCAGCAGATATGTTGAATAAATGCATAATGAACATCACATCTTATAAAGCACAGATGTTTGCTCCTCACAGCAGCCTTGAGAAGAAGTAGGCCAAGAAGAATAGTCCCCATTTAACAGGTAAAGAAATAGAGGCCCGGGAAGATGAAATGGCTCATCTTGAGCAATAAATTTGAGTTTTATAGAGTTGGCATAGATTTTCTGCCCCCTGACATTTAACCTTTGCTTCACTAAGGCTTGACTGAATACGTTTTCTACAATTTGCACAGCCACGGGGGATGTGCCGTTTATCATGAACAACTGTCTCTTTCTTCCGGTCTAGAGACCTTGACAAACAGCGGTGATAGAGTGGTTGGTGCTGGGAGGTACACTTGGGGGCTGTGGGTACCCACATGGGTACCCAAGACTGGGGAGAGCAAGACAACTACTGTCCAGGAGGATGACAGCTAACTGGGCCTTGAAGGAAAACATGGCCACATGGCTGGGCTGGTGGGCAATGGACTGTCTTACGAATGGTCCCAGCTACTTGAGACACAGCTGTGTCCTTTTGTAGTACTGTTGGAGTCAGTGAGGCGACCGCATTAGCTCAGGGACATGCCATGCCGCTGGAGTTGCTTCAGCAGTGGGTTACAGTTGAACTTGTCTCTGTCCAGACTCAGGCCTGCATGGAGACCTCGCTACTGTGTGTTTCCGTGAGATTTTTTTTTCCCTCTGTGCCGTGATTTGACCATCTGTGAAATGGAGTCAGTAATAGTCCTCACTTCAATGACAACACAGGCCACTTTGCTTACTACTGTCGCTCAGTAGGTGATTCATACTACTGTGTAGTTGAAATCGTGATGACGGTTGATATTTAGATATTGGGATCTGATACAGCCAGTAGGGCCAGTGCTGATTGTGTTATTGTTGGTAATTCCGTGTGTCTGGCACTTTGCAGTTCACAGATCATGCAGCCACCCGTCACTGTACATGACCTTCGGGAGAGTCGTTAAGGGAGACGGGAGGCGGCAGGCATCTCCTTTGGTCCCTCGTGGTTTCAGCTTGGGTCTCCCTGCTTTGAAAACTCCTGTCGAGGTGCTGGGGGACCTGCCTCTAGGGCCCCGTCAGGGAAGGGTGGGGTGATTTTTACTTTGTGAATGTTGGAGAGTGAGTGAGCATCGGGTAACAGAAGCATACAGGCCTAAAGTCCGTATGTTCATTGTGGTTGGGACAACTGTATTCCCAGCCTTTGGCCCAGGACTTTGGGAGCTCTGAACCTATAGTATCTCTGTTTGTTCCATAGCCAGACAGCCGTCAACCCCGAGATTCAGATTCCCCTTTTCTTGTCTGTTTTCTGTTGCCCCACCCCAACCCTGGTGGCTGTGCCTAGAAAAGGACCGTGTCTCCAACTGCTCCTTCACCGAACTCTGCTTTAAGCAGCACATTCTCTGAGCTCTTACCACACACCAGTGTCCTGTATGCTGGAGTGCGGAAAACCAATGCTGTGAGTAAACACGTGCTCTATTTATGTCCCCGGGATTCAAGTGCTGGCACATAGCTCTGGGTGCTAGTTTTAGGGTGGGGCCTTTGGGGGTGAAGGCTCCTCCCTTGTGAATGGCGTGCCTGCTCTTATGAAAGATCCTGGAGAGCCGGCTTGTCCTTCTGTCGTGTGGGGACATGCTGGAAGGTGCCAGCTATGTACCAGAAAGTGGAGTCCTTACCAGACACGACATCTGCTGCCACCTTGATCTTAGACATTCTCTAGCCTTTGGAAGTGTGAGGAACAGAGCCAGCTGTTGGTGGTATTTTTGTATAGCAGCCCTCAGGGACTGGCAGTACCTAGTTGGTAAAAGGACTAGAGCTTTCTACCAGGCTCTGGAGCTCCTGGGGGACAGTAAGAAAGAGGTCTCTTGGTTCCTTGGTGTGAGGTGTGATTTTTGAATTTGGGAAGATGCCTCTCCTGTAGAAGCTGGCGTGTGTGTTCTGGGAAGTCAGTCTCATGCTGTGCTCCCCATCTCTGGCATGGTCTTGCTGTGTGACCTTAGGCTAGTCTGCTGGTCTCTGGTCTTCTCACCATTGTCCATATGAGGGTTTGGGTTGAGATGGGAGATAGTCCCTTGCATCTGTGAGACACTGAAGTGGCCCATGTGTCACATGCTTCCAGGATCCCAGCCTTTTAACAGTCTTTCCTGTCTAGAGGGTGCTCTTGGTCCCACAGGATCTGAGGGCAATTCTGTCACTTTACCGCTTCTCTGCCTTCTGTCAGATTTCTCAGATAGGCCTCTGGTTTCTTGCTCAAGTGACAGAGCTAGACAGAAGGCTGACTGTCCGAGCAGGAGGGGAGGGACGTGGGGACGGTCCTGGTTAGTCCTGACGCACAGCATTCCAGTGACAGAAGACTCAGCAGGGAGCACCTACCCTGACCCCAGGCCGTGCAAGGACCTCTGGCCTGGGCCGGCGGGTTGGGAGGAGCCTCTTTGAGTCCTTCCGGTCCCAGACCCCTGCTGTCTGCAGCCTTTCCTGCTCCTACAGCTCTGGGCTCTGCCATTTGGCCCTGGCACCTGGACTGGTTTGGCAGGTTTCACCACACCCCTGAGCAATGGGAGGGTTGGAGCTGGGGCAGGCCAGGCCAGAGGAAGCAGTGCTGCCCTGCCCTTGACCCCCACCTCCAAATCCCAACCCCCCCTCAGCTCCCTTTTCTACCTGGGCTGGAGACTTCCTCGGGCTGTCACTGTGGGTAAGTCTAGTCCTTTCTTAGCCATCAGTCTCTGTCGTGGGGCTTGGTGTTCTCCACTCATACTCTGCTGTCCTAACTAGAGCCCTGCTATTCCTCTCTGTTCTTGGACAAACTGGGGAATCTTGACGGTCCCAGGTTCCAAACGGGGAAAAATGAAGACTTCATCTCTAGGTTGCTTCCTGCAGATGTTGATAGGATCAGCTGACGTCCCAGTGAGTAGCTGACGTCTTCGGGAAAATAGCTTCTTTCTCTACTGTGGCCCTCTCAGAACAGCAGAGAAGTTGTGAGTGCAGGGTGGGAGGAGCTTTCCCTAGCTCCTCCCCTCCCCACTTACCCAGCTCGTAATTACCAAGAGCCAGGCTTTCTGAGCGCCTCCACGGGTGCCAGAGAGAGACTGAGAAGGTAGAGGGAAGCCCCTCCGCTTGCTGGTTCCTCTCCCTCCTGATTTGCAGTCAACCCAGCGGCCAGTTCAGGGGGAGGGAGAAACAGCCCGTCCCTGCTGCAGTCCCACCGTGTGGCTGAAGTACACCAGACCCCCTCACTGGACCGGTCTAACAAGAATGTGGAGATGGCCTCTCTGGTCCTCAGGAAATTTGGGTTTTGACAACAGATAGGTTGGAAGAAGGAATAGGAATTAGAAGAGGATGTTCCTGGCCTGGGATGAGAAGGCTGGTAGAGAGGAAGAATCAGGAACTGGTGTTTACCCAGCGGCTCCTCTGTGCCAGCCCCTTACCAGTTACTTTGCATACACTGCATACTGACTCCTGTCCGTGTGGCAGCTGGAGAGAGCTTCATAACACACAAGCCACTTCACTGTCTCTTTGGTTCTTAGAATAAAATCTAAACTTCCCAACTGGGCCTGGGGGCGCACGCCTTTAATCCCAGCACTTGGGAGGCAGAGGCAGGCAGATCTCTGAGTTTGTGGCCGACCTGGTCTACAGCATGAATTCCAGGACAACCAGGGCTTCACAGAGAAACCCTGTCTTGGAAAAAAATAAAATCTAAACTTCCCATGAAGGCCTGAGGAAAGGGAGCCTTGCCCTCTTCTTTTCCACGTATCTCCCCATTGGTCACTTAATTGGGCCACAGGAGTCTTCTCTTCGTTCATTTAGCAGATTCTCACCTCAGGACCTTTATATAGGTTGTTCCCTTTGCTTAGAGTTCTTCCTCTGGCTCTTTGTTTTTTGAGACAGGGTTTCTCTATGTAGCCCTCGCTGTCCTGGAACTCACTCTATAGACCAGACTGGCCTTGAACTTAGAGATTGGCCTGCCTCTGCCTCTGGAGTGCTGGGTTAAAGGCGTGCACCACCACACCTGCTTGCTTCCTCTGGCTCTTTATAGCTTTGGCTCCTTACCTTTTATAGCTCCGTCTGTTTAATTCCCCCATACCATTTATCCCACAACTGCTAACTCTCTCGGCCCCTACCCAACTTTTGAGATAAGATCTTGCTATGTAGCTCAAGTTTAGCCTCAAATTCATGATCTTTCTGCCCAAATTTGGGGTTACAGAATAAGCTATACCCAGTTTATCTCCATATCTCAATCCCTTGCTCATCACAATTTGTGGGTATTTGGTTTTTTTTTAATAGTTCATGTCTGTTATTAATTCTACACTGCACAACACAAGAGGGGCAGCTGGTGAAGTTTTGATGGAGGGAATGGCAGAATGCTGGTGGGTGCCTGGGCCTACACCATCGCTCTTAGTAGGTGCTTGGTAAATGTGGCTTTAGAGGGAATTAACATGGATGTAAGTTAATACCCACTCGTGCATGGGGTGAGGGTGCGCAGCAACTGAAATTGGAAAGCTGAGCTGGTTGTTGGCTCCTTGTGGTCCCCGATGCCCAGCTGTGGTTTAGATTATTTGAAGGACAGTGCCCAGAAATCATTGCTGATGAGACTGGAGAGATGGCTCAGCAGTTAAGAGTGCTTACTGCTGTGCCAGAGGACCTGGGTTCAGTTCCCATCATCCATATGGCAGCTCACAACTGTCTATAACTCCAGTTCCAGGATTCCAATGTCGTCTTCTGACCTCTGTGGGCACCAGGACATACATGCCGGCAAAATATACTTACTTATGCATGTAAAATAAAAAGAGATAAATCTTTTTGTTGGTTTCTTTTTTGTTTTTTAGTCAAGGTTTCTCTGCATAGCCCTGGCTGTCTTGGAACTTGATCTGTAGACCAGCACTTGCTCTGTAGCCTTGAACTCAGAGATCAGCCTGCCTCTACCTCCCAAGTGCTGGGATTAAAAATATGCGCCACCACTGTCCAGCTAAAAAGATATAAATCTGAAGGAAGGGAGGAAGGAAGGAAGGGAGGAAGGAAGGAAGGAAGGGAGGAAGGAAGGAAGGAAGGAAGGAAGGAAGGAAGGAAGGAAGGAAGGAAGATAGATCATGGCCATGAAGGTAACTGCACAGCTCTCTTGAAAGCCTGGCTTCAGCCACTCTTTATTTAGAGGGTCCATGCTGTACTGTGGTGTGGGCTGGATAAAGGCAAACTTAGAGAGGAACAGGCTAGACCCTTGGCTCATGTGGCTTTGCCAGCCTAGGAGGAGAATTCAGCAGGACACATGCTGTGTTTTCTGATTTCATTAGCTACTGCCGTGTTCTTGGAGGGCAGAGGATAGGGTGGCTTGAGAGTTTAATACTTAGATTTATCTCTCTCCCCCAAATGGCCTGTGTGGCCTCTGCTGGGTTCTTCCACAGCTCTGGATTGGTTTCTTCATCTGTAAACAGGTTGATGTTGGTGTATGCCTCCTAGGGCCTGGGTAAATGTTGGAGAGGTAATGCAGGCACAGCTGAGCAGAGAAGTGCCATTTACTGTGCTCAGTTGGAGCAAGCTGGGAGCTTTCATTCAGCAGCAGTCCAATCAGAAAAGGCCTGCCCCCCCCCCCCCAAAAAAAGAGTATCTTAGTTGGGTTACTATTGCTGTGATGAAATACCATGACCAAAAGCAACTTGGGGAGGAAAGGGTTTATTTCACGATATTCCATATAACAGTTCATCATCAAAAGCAGCGAGGGCAGGATCCTGGAGGCAGGAGCTGATGCAGAGGCCACGGAGGGTGCTGCTTACTGGCTTGCTCCTCATGGCTTGCTCAGCCCGCTGTCTTATAGAACCCAGGACCGCCAGCCCACAGTGGGCTGGACCCTCCCCCACCAATCACTAAGAAAACGCCCTACAGCTGGATCTTATGGAGGCATTTTTTCTCAATTGAGGTTCCCTTCTTTCAGACAATTCTAGCTTGTGTCAAGTTGACATAAAACTAGCCAGGAGAAAGAGGTAACCATGGGTGCAAAGGAGAAAGCAAGTGAAGGGCCTCAAACAGGATTGGGTTTTAGAGTGGCCTAAGCTTGCAAGGCATGCTGGGAGTAAAAGAAGAAAAGTTGCAGTCGTAGGTGGCCAGTATCCTAGCCTGTGTACACCGGGGCCAAGAGCTGAGACTTGGAGGAGGCTCCTGCAGGGCATTAGGTTAGGAATGAGGCGAACAGCTCTCAGGCAGGAGACCGGGGTTGAAAATACAAGTGAGGTGGGCAGTGGAGCTGGTGGGAGGCAGTGCCAGGAGCAGTTGGTACTGGGGTAACCTCGGGCAATGCAAGAGGAGAAGAAACAGTTTAAGGAGTGTGTGAGGGAGAGAGGGTGAGCACGGGGGCGGGCTATGTGGAGGAAGCATAGAGGAAGGAACCTGCATGTGGGGAACTATAGGGCTTCCAGTGGCTGGCTGGAGGGATTGTGGAGAGCAGAGTCTGGACATGTTGTGGGTCTTGATGTCCGGTTTGACTTTCCTGGCTCGTGAGATGTTTCATGAGAAACTCTGTTGTTTGGACTCTTTTTGTAGTCAATGTTTTTTTTTTTTACATTTTGTTTTTTATCTTTATGTGTGTGATTGTTTTGCCTGTGTGTATGTCTGTGTACCACGTGCCTGCCTGGTGCCCAGAGGTGTCAGAAGAGGGCCTTGGATCCCCTGAAACTAGAGTTGCAGAGAGTTATGAGCTACCATGTGGGTACTGGGATCAAACCCAGCTCCTCTAGAGTAGCAACTAGAGCTCTCCAGCCCCCTCCTGTTTGTTTTTTTTGAGATGCAGTCTTAGGTAGCCTGGGTTGGCCTTGAACTTTCTGGGAGGCCATGGTAGTTTTGAACTCCTCATCCTGCAGCCTCTACCTCCCAGGTTCATATTACAGGTGTGGACCACCCTGACTGGCTTTGTTCTGGTGTGGAAAACCCTTCCCAAACCCCGGAGTGATGGATTCCTCCTCTGAGTCAAGAGAGTCCTCCATGGAGATACTACACATGGCCTAGGGACTTGGCAAGAGGAGGAATGGCCATTTGGCTTGTAGGTGGCAATGCTGGGACTCTGTTGGGAAACTGTTCTTCAGAACCCATCCGTTTCCTTCAAAGCGTGGAGAGGTAGTTCCACTTGACAGAATGCTTTGTGTGTTCCAGGGCTCTGGATGGGGCCAGGCAACTTTTCAAAGGTGGTATGAGGCAGGCACTTGCTCGATCCCTATTGCTTTTTTGTTTTGTTTTTGTTGTTTGTTATCTGAGACAGGGTTTCTCTGTGTAGCCCTGGCTGTCCTGGAACTCACTCTATAGACCAGGCTGGCCTCGAACTCAGAGATTCACCGGCCTCTTCTGGGATTAAAGGTGTGCACCACCACCACCCGGCTTTTCTTTTGCTTCTTGATGAGTGAGGACTAGCAACTCTAGGTCACAGATGTTCCAATCCCCCCCCCCCTTCAAGGACAACTGGTGTCAGGGTGGGGACATAAGAGAAAGGGGATGGAGCTAGCCCAGATCCAGGTGGGAATCAGCACTGGAGCTGCCTCGGAGAAGAAGGTTTAACTGATGACAACCCCAGGCCCAGGCCCATTTTAAGGCACAACCTAGTTGTCAGTGGACCCTGAGAGACTGAGGAGGACTCTCCACTGTCCCAAGCCTTCCATTCTTAGGTCCATCTGCTCCCGCCTCCCCTCAGGAGATGGACCCGGAGGCACACTGAGGTTCAGGACTGGTCTGTTCTGCTCCTAAGGCCAGGAGAGGAGAGCCCTGGTCTGCTTGGGCAGAATCCTACTCCAGCTGCTCCTGGTGTAAAGGAAAGGCTTTTGTCTGTGTTGCCAGGGCAACCAAAGTTTCTTCCTCCTTTAGAGCCCTGATTGGCTGCTAGTGGAGCTTGAGCATTGGTGACTGGAAGGGCCTCCCTTCTACCCATACCTTGCCCAGAGTGAGAGACCATGGTGAGGCTGGGGTCCCCCTGGAAGCTCTGTGTAGGTGTCTGTGTGTCTCTTCCCGCACTCATTCATTTTCTCAGAAAGCATCTCTCCTCTGGTTGCAGGGAGTCTAACCCAAAAGTCAACAGACCTGCATTCTAAAATACACTTACTCTTGGCCTTGAGACAGTCCCATCTCCTCCCTGGGCCTCAGTTTCCCTTCCTATAAAAATGAAATAACTGGGATAAAAAGCCCCTGGTCCTTCCAGCTTCAACTTACCTCGACAAACAGCTTGGATCCTCTCTACTCTGCCTTTCCATGGCCCTCATCTGGCCTCTTTCAAGGCTCTGGTCATACTCTGCTTTATTGGTTCTGGTTTATTGGTGAGATGCAGGTCAGAATATAAAGCTACATATGGTGGCCTGTGTCTGTCATCCCAGTACTGGGGCTGCCAGAGGCAAAAGGATGATGTTAAGGCCTAACCTGGACTTCAGAGTGAGACCCCATCTCAAAACCCCAGGGCCTGGGGTTGTAACTCAGTGGTAGAGTTCAAGCCCTGAGCTTGATCCCTAGTACTGCAACATGAATGAATAAATGAATGAATGAATGAATGATGAGACTGTAGCATTATTTTGTCATCCCCCGCAGGGAAGTTGTGTTCTCTGAAGCCTCCTGGATGCCCCCAATCCCACAGCAGTTCTTGTCCTCATCCCTCCAGCTAGACCCAGGCTCAGGCTAATAGGCTAAGGATTACTGAATGACGGACACCCCACTTCTTCTGTGGGCTAGCTGGGCACAGGAGGGACAGTGTGAAGTGTCCAGGTGATCTTAGGAGGATGGCATGGCTACAGTTTCCACATCGATAATACAGGAATAATAACAGCGCCCGGCGGGGTTGTCATCGAGGCTGACAAGCTGGCAGCTCCAAATGCCTTTCTCTGGTGTCTCTCCTGTCAAAGGCAAGGAGAGGAGAAAGCCTAGACTCGGGGAGCAGTCCTCAGCTGCAGGACCTGTGGTGCCCCAAGGCTGGGCTTAGATGCTGCTCATTCCTGGAGGTGTCAAAGGGCAGGGAGAGGAAAGCATTACCTGTGTTGATGGTGTCCGACGGGGGAGGCATGTGCTGGAGCTGATGTGTGAACCGCACTTGTAGCTCCCCAGGACCTCACGTCAGGATTTCTCAGCTGCCTTCCAAGTGAAGCAAAGTGACGATTCTGAGCTTCCTCCTGGCAAATGGGTAGCCTAGTTAGCGCCGGCCTTGACCTGACCCAGCTAGGCTTCCTCCCACAGGCTGGCCTGGAGGATGACCTTCACGTTCAGGCTGTGGTATTCAGTATGCAATGTCAGTTGTCTTAAAATGGGCTTAATGGGGGACATCTGGGAGTGACTCAGCCCTGTTTCTTCTTGACTCACCAGACTGAGGGTCAGAGGTGGCTGCAGAGGTCATTGGCCTTCAGAGCGTGGTTTGGGGTTGGACTCTAGCCCAGCCTCCTACCACCTCTGGGCCTGCAGCAGCTGGGACTTGGCCACTGTCCATCTCACATGCAGCGGGAAACAGGACACTGAAATCAGGCAAGATGTGCTGGAGGACCTTGCTCCTGTGCTGAGGTTTGCCATTCAGGCGGGTGTAGGGAATGAGGTGGGAGGAACAGGGGAAGAGAAGCCTCAGAAGAAGAAGGGAGGCTGGCATGGGCGGGCATATTCGTGTGTGCAATGAGGGCGTCCCTCTGGGCATGCCATGTAGCGTACATCAAGGGCAGAGTCTTACGTCTCAGTGAGGCCCAGGGATGGACCAAGAAGTGAGTGTGTGTATGTGTGGTGTTGGAGGCTCCCTAGGGGAACACAAATAACATGGCCATCCAGAGACGTTAGCAAGTTCGGTGAAGGCCTTTTCGGTGAGGCCAGCCCTGTTTCCTGGAGTGGACATGGGCAGCTGTGTGTGGCAGTTCACCCGAGCGCTTATTTTTTTGTTTGCTTGGTTTTTTTGTTGTTTTTGTTTTGAGACAGGGTTTCTCTGTGTAGCCCAGGCTGTCCTAGAACTCACGCTGTGGACCAGGTTGCCCTTTGAACTCAGAGATTTGCCTGCCTCTACCTCCCAAGTGCTGGAATTAGTTTGCTCCACCATTGCCCCATTGCCCGGCAGCTTGCTTTGTATTGTAGATGCCACTCTTGGGCTCCACACTGGTCAGCATGGGGCCACTTTCTCAGACTCCTGAGTAAGGAATGGGGTGGGGGGACTTAGTGCCTTTTAGCATCTAGTTTGATCCTGAGTATGGGGGGTGGAGGTGGGGGTGGGGGGGGATAAGAGGCAGGTGTCCCAGATCGCACCAACCCGCTCATGTTCCCTCTACAGCACCCCTTGCTTGGTCTCCAGAACACTGAACCCATCTTTGTGGCCTCTTCTGGCTCTTCCTGCACCCCTCTGGCCTTCTCTTCCCTTTCTGCTCCTCTCTCATCGTCTGCCCAGTGTCGCGTTCCTCAGGACTGGGCCCAGTTACTGCTGTTTTTCTAATCCCTAATGAACGTGAGGACACAGTATTGAGATTTCAGAGACCAGGAGGAGGGGGAGCATCACTCCCGAGTGCTTTAGGGCGTTTGGTGTGTTTCCTCCCAGATTTTTTCCTTCTCTGGCTCCTCAGGGAACTGTAATCCCATCTGTGCTGTCCTGTGGTTGGCATTCCAGGACTCTTGAGATCTTTCTGTGTCGTCACTGAGTTCCATCGGCACACAGTGGGCATCTCCTCTTCCTGTTGACGACCTTGCGAGTTGCTTGCAGTTGTGTGGGTAGAAGAGACCCACCAGGAACATGCTGCAGAAATTGCTCTTTCTGTAGTCACAGGAGGTCTCTTGGGGTGGAGCTCCAGGAGGGGAATGCTGGGGCAGAGGCTGTGGATGCCCTGCAGGGGTGACTTGCCATACTGTGGGTGAATTAAGTCCTCTGTTTCCTGGACCAGGGGGATGGCCAGAACCTGCCTTGGACTCCCCTTAGCCTGTAGAGCCTGTCTCCTGTGAGGAGCAGGTCTGCCCCATCACACCCCTCTAGCCCCTCACCACTGGTTCTGGGGACTCAAAGGGGTGACTGGGAGTGCAGGTACAGAGTGATGCTGCTGAGGCTCGAACCAGGTTCCCCCTCTCCTCACTGCCTTGAGTCTGTTTCCTCAGCTGACCCTGAGCCTCGTGAGGGTGAGTCATCTCACAGGGTCCCGCAGAGGGTTTCTGTCCCTGGAAGACTCTGATGCTGCAGATGCAGTGAGCCATGGTGACAGGACATGGTGACAGCCTGAAAGGGGGGGGGGGGCTGGTGTGTGGCACCTTCTGATTCAGGCCAGCGCTAAGGTCTTCTTTCCCTGGTGCAGCCCCACCCCCGCCCCATTTGGGGAAAGTGGCTCTTTGTTGCAGTTTAGTTGGAGGGTCACGACTAAGAAGTGGGGTTCTAGACATGCTTCTGTTTTCCACCCAGAGCTATCACCTTCTCTTGGACTATGTGTCCCCAGTGGTATCTCTTGGGGCTAGGAGGTTCGAGCCCAGCCCAGGCCTCTTCCATAGATACATTCAGGAGATGTCTGGCATCAGGGAGTCTCTTTGACTGACCCTGGAAGAGGGAGTTTTAAGAGAGTTTCAACCTAGACGGAAATGGGCTCCAAGATGGCTCAGGAGGCTCGTTAGTTTCCTAGTTTTTGTGTCTGGGTCTCACAAAGCCTAGTCTGGCATCTGATTCTACGTAGCTAAGGATGACCTTGAACTTCTGATCCTCCTCCCTCAGGGTGGTGGAAGCACAGGTACATATCACTCCCAGTTTTACGTTGTAGCTCTGAAATTATGTAAATCTGTACAGTTTGGTCAAGGTTTTGGCAGGGTGCTGGGGGGACAGCACCGGATCCTGTCAGCATCTGCAGGCTGCCCCCTTTCCTTGACTTGTCCTCCTCCCGACTCAGCAATGGCTTCCCGTCAGCTCCTGCCATCATATCTCCTGTTTCTCCTTCATCTTGCACCACAAGGTCCCTGTGTTTACAGAGGCCCCATGGAAAATCCCCGATCATCCTCCACCTCAGACGCTTTCACTGAATCATATGTGGAAAGTCTCTTTTGCGTGTGAGGTAATGCCCACAGCTTCTGGGTGTGAGGGCAGGGATGCTTTGGGGTGTAAGCCTTTATTCTACCTACTGTAGCAGCTAATACCAGGGATTCCTCTGGTCCCTCAGATGCTGCCTGGATTTTTATGCCATCAACTTCAAGATGGAGGAGTACTCATGACTCCAGTCCACTGTGCTCTGCCTGGGGAGGAACTAGGGAGAGAGATCCGTTGGTAAAGTGTTCGCTATACAAGAGTGAAGACCTGAATTCAGATCCCCAGCGGCCACATAAAACCCGAAGTAGCAGGGTTCATTTTTTAGTCCCACGCAGGTGGCTAGCCAGCCTAGCTGCATTGATGAGCTTTGGGTTCAGTGACAGACCCCGTCTCAAAAAATGAGGCAGAGGGCACTCAAGGAAAACACTCAGTGCCGACCCTGGCTTCCACACACGTGTGCACACATCCACACAAACATGTACAGATCTCGTTCTCACACGAAGAGTGTTTCACCAGCTTCCCCACACTAAAGGTGCGTGCCGGAAGGCAGTGTTTCTATGACAATGTGACAAAGGGGTTCAGTGTAACTCCTGTCTTTTAGGGCTAGGGCCACTCCCTCCAGCACATCATGGCTGTGTCTGTGTCTGTGTGTCTGTCTGTGTGTTGGTGTCTGTATGCACTCATCTGCGACTGCGTCAGTACTCTTGGGATGGCCGAGGAATCGACTCCTTTAAAAAGGCCTTTTCTGCCCTTGTTCTAAGGAAAATAATTACACAAGTGACTAATTTTATCCCTAATCCCATAATTACTTTATTATGTAGCTGGTGAGAGGGCCCTGAGCTGCGCCTTTGGCGCCACGCTGGCTCTGGCCCAGCTGGCCTGTCCCACAGCAGTGGGGTCCCACCCTGCTTCTGGCATGGGCCTATCAGAGGACAGGATTGCTCTATTTCCACTTGGGCTGGGGCCAGCTACACTTTGGTGTTTGGGCCTGAAAGCCTACCTTCCTTTCCTCCTAAGTCTGCAGACAAAGGCAGCTTCCCTGAAAGCAGGAGCTTGGACTGCAGGGCTCAGTCAGTGGGAGTCAAGGTTCTCGTTCCTTTCGCAGGAACTCCCTCCACGACCTTGAATAAGTCATTTTCTGGTGGGTCTTGATTGTGTTGTCTGTAAAATGGGGTTCTTGTTGCCTTTAATGGTCCACGACTTCAGGAGGGGAACGGAGATATCAGGAGGGGAACGCAAGAGCTGGAGCTTTGAGACTCGGGTTTCTTGTTACCCACTGAAAACGTACTCTGTGTAGCTTGTGTGAGGCCTTGGGTTCAAGTCCCAGTACTACATTAGTAAGTCAATCAAATAAACCCTAGTCAGCTCTATCCCCACCATAGTATTTAAGACATAATACTATGTAGCAGGCATCTTCATTTTTCTGATCAGTACTTGGCTAGCAAGGCCGATAAGCCAAGCTCTTAGCCCCCGCCTCCATTGTTTTCTTCTAATATATAAATAATTGAAGAGCCACTCAGGAAGCAGCGGGACTGGGATTTGAACCCAGGTCTGTCTGTCCCCACAGTCCTTACCCTTTCTTTAAGGCTACCTCCCAGAATTATTCGGCTTGCTGGGGCTGTTCAGCTCTTGGCTGTGTAAACTGAAACTTGACCCCATAGAACAATAAGGGGGACCTGAGGAGCTGGAAGCTCCTGTAGATAAGGACGGTGAGCGAGCGGCTCAAGGTTGTGTGACATGTGAGTGTCTCTCTTTTTGTCTTTTGTTTTTGAGACAGGATCTCATTGTGTGGCCCCGGCTGGTCTGGAATTCGCTGTATAGACAAGGCTAGCCTTGAAATCACAGAGATCCATCTGTCTGTCTGTTGGGATTTAAGGCATGTGCTACTGTGGCTGGGTGTGTCTCACTGTAACTGTGGTCTCGGCTTTCTCAGCTCTCTCATTCTGTCTTTAGCTTGTCGTCTTCGTGTTCACATTTCTGTGTAGCACTAAGTTTTTCTTTGAATTGTAGCAAAAATACACGTCCTGAAATTTGCCGACTTTCCGTGTGTGTGTGTGTGTGTGTGTGTGTGTGTGTGTGTGTGTGTGTAATGTGCATATATGGGGCACATGGCCATGTGCACCAATGTGGAGGCCAGAGCAGGACATTGGGGCATCTTCCTCTGTCACTTTCTGCCTTTCTGTCTTGATAGGGTCTTTCACTGACCCTGAAGCTTGCTCTTTCAGCTAGGCTGACTGGCTAGTGAGTTCTTGGGCTTGACGGGTCTTTGCCCTTGATGTGGGACTTACAGGCACATGTATCTGTGCCTCGCTTAAAAAACAAAAAAACAAAAACCAAACATGGGTGCTGGAGATTCAAACTCAGGTCCTCCTCATGCTCTCAAAGCAGGTGTTTTTGCCCATTGCGCCATCTCCTTTGACCGTCAGGTTTTCAAGTGTACAGTTTAGTGGTGTTGAGGATATTCTTAATGTGCAGCCGTCACTACCATTCATATCTATAACTTTTCAAAATAAAACAGTGCTGTTGATGGTGATAGTGATGTGGGTGTGTGGGTGTGTGCGCAGGTGTGTGTGTGTGTGTGTGCCATGGCATGCTGGGAGGTCAGAGGACAACTTTTGAGGGTTGGTTCTCTTCTTCCACATTGGGATCTGGGGATCAATCAGGCCATCAGGTATGAGACTCTTACTTACTTGCCAAGCCTTTCTGTTGGCCTCTCAGAACGTCTTCATCTTGAAAAACTGAAATTCTGTTCATTAAACAATAACTCCCCGTTCCCCGTCTCTTCCAGCCTGTGACAACCACCACTCCATTTTCTGCCTCTACGGATTTGCCTAGAAACCCTCCCATACATGGAATCACAGAGCATTTGTCTTTTTATGAATGGCTTATTTCACTTAGCATAATATTCTTACGGGTCATTCATGTTCCTTTCTGAGACAGAATAATACTTTATTGTATGTGTCACATTTTGTTAACAATAGACACTCTTTTTTTCTTTTTTCTTTTCTTCTTCTTTTTCTTTTCTTACCTCTTGGCTGTTGTGAATCACTCGGCTGCAGCAGTCCTAGGTGTGGAGCTGTCTTGTTGACAGCGTTTTCACCTCTTCTGGATTTATACTCAGAAGTGCATGTTTAGAGCAGGCACATGCCCCCACCCCCGCCCCCGTGTGTGTGTGTGTGTGTGTGTGTGTGTGTGTGTGTGTGTGTGTGTGTAGGTCAGAGGATAACCTCAGGCATTTTCCACTTTTTTTGAGACAGGGTCTCTCATTGCCCTGGAACCTCACTGAATAGACTGGCCTTGCTGACCAGCAAGCTTCCAAGGATCTACCCGTCGTCCCCCATCTCACAATTGCTGGGATTGTTGTATGTACCACTGCACCCAGCTTTTTATGTGAGTTCCGGGGATCCAGATTCAGATCCTCATACTTCTAAGGCAGTGTTTCACTGACTGAGCTCTCTCCACTGCCCCATTAGTACTCATTTAAAAGCCCGTATTTATCGTGTCTTGTCAATCATGTGGTGGGAGCTAGGCTAGACACTTGATATATGTTGTCTCATTCTGTCTCGTTATCAACTGGGTATAGCAGATCAAATCAGCCCCAATTTATAGCCAACAAATAAAGTCTCAGAGAGGTTGGTTATTTGCTCAAAGTCCCACAGCTAGGAAGCCTTGAGATAGAGCGGAGTCCTGGCTGCTGTCCAAGCCCTGCTTTTAATTGTCATGAAGTACTGCCTCCCTGCGGCCTGAGCTCCACCTGTCTGGCCAATTTTCTGCCTCAGCTGTGCTGTTTCCCTGTCCTGCTCACATTTCCACCATTTTTCCTGCCTCGTGTGTGTTCATGCTCTCTGGAAACCCTGAACAACTTGCATGAAAGCCCTTTGACTGCCAGGGAGGTTTTGTGTGGAGCAAGGCCTGTAATTTGCTTTCTAATCATAGACCTCCGGATTAATAGTGGCTGCCGGGATCTCCTTCCATATCATGGGGTGACCAACTCGTAGATCTCAAAGAGCCAGCCCCAGAGGGCCAGCTGCTTGGGGACAGGGACACTATACCCCCCAGAGAGTCAGGGGAGAGCCCAGCCCACATGGTTGGGGTTTTCCTAGCTCCCAGGTTTCCTGGCAACAACAAAATTTTCTCTAGAAAATTCTATAGAAAGCTGAGGAAAGGGGCTGCTAAGTAGATTCCACGACACTTGCCCTTCTCTGACTTTTAAAACTGTCAGAGAAAAGTATCTCAATGTTAGGATGATTTTTGTGAATTTTGTCTATATGAACCAGCCTTAAAATTTGCATACTTGCTGCCGACTCTCTGGTTTTTTTTTCTTCTCTGTATTTTTTTACTTTTTATTGTGGAGAATTTCAAATGTATAGAAAAGTAGAGAGAATGGTATGATGAATTCCAAGAAGCCACCATGCACAGCTCTTCCAGCCAACAGCATGGAAGATGGGCTTTCGTGCATTCATAGCTCACCCAGTAGATGCTCAGTGAATAAGTATGTACTGACTGAGTACACATACCTCTTCTGCGAGCCTCATTTTCCCCGTCACTGTATTGAGGGGCCAAGACTGGCTGGTTTGCAAAGGGATCCGTGGCCAGAGCATGCATACCGGTGTCAGACACAGTTGTTCAAATTAGGCAAGTTAGTGATCAGTTTTATTGCCTGTAAAATGAATATAGAAACAGGAGCGTTTACTGCTTAGGTGTGGTTGTGAGCTTTACGTCAAGATAAAGTGACTTTCTGGGTTTGTTTTGTTTTGAGGCGGGGCTTCCTGTGTCACAGGTTGGCCCGGAACTTGCTGTGTAGCCAAGGATGACCCTGAACTTCTGGTCCTCCTGCCTCCACCTTTGAAGTGGTGGGATTGCAGGTGTGCACACCAGGCCCAGTTTATGCGGAATTAGTGTTGAACCCAGGGCTTCATGCATGGTAGGCAAGCTCTCTGCCAACTGAGATACATTCTAGCTCTAGCTAATATGTTTTTAAAAGTTTTTTTGTTATTGATGTTTGTTTGTTTTTGGTGTGTGTGTGTGTGTGTGTGTGTGTGTTTCTGGTGATCAAACCCAGGATCTTGCACTTCTAGACAAGTACTCTACCACTGGTCTATATCCCCAGACCCACTGTCATTAGCTTATTATTATTATTATTATTATTATTGCTTTGAATATTAAATATTCTAGTGGGAAGAATCCTTGTATTTTAAAAGTACGGAAATAAGTCGGAGCCTACTAGAATTGAAGTCCTAGGATTTGGCTCCATTTTTTGTCCCAGTCAGCAGATAGTCTGAGGCTCAGGAAAAGGTTACCACAGCCGGAGCCAGTGCTCCAAATGTGGAGGCTGGGAGCAGGCCCAGAGTGGGGGCCATGCAGGCTGCCTCCATCTCCTTGCTTCTCTTCCACCTGCCCCACGTGGGTCCGTGGCCCCCGTGAGAGGAGTAAGCCAGCAGTCCCCTTCCCGGGTGAAGCAGGCCCAGCTGCAAGAGCCCAGAGGTGGAGAGAGAGGTGGCACTGCGGGAGATCTTGTTGCTAGGAGACCCAAGGAGGCAGCAGGACCCATTGCCAGAGGTGGGAGGGAATGATGATGGGTTGATGTGGAGATGCAGGGCACGTGGCCCCAGATGGGCTTTTGTAGGGTTCTGGGAGGAGATTGGTGGTGCAGCCATTGGGATCTTTGCCAGGAAGAGAAGAGTGGGTAGGAGGAGCAGAGACTCTGGAGAACCTTCTGTAGACTATGGGCTTAGGACAAGCTGTTCATTTCTTCCGTTTAGCTACTCGTATGTCAAAATCAAACCAGCATCGGCACCCTGATTCATTGTGTGACTCTAGCAAGTTACAAGGGCCCCATTCCGCATCTTCATCTGCAAGATGGGCTCTGTCCGTTCCAAGATGTGATTTAAAATGTGCCTTCCAGGGAGGAAGAGTGAGTGCAGATGTGAGGCTTTGCCACCATGCCAGCATTTCTCATAATTGCTTTTTTCCTTTGCTGTAGAATGAAGGAACTCGACTCCCTCTGGCAGGGCTAGATTTCACGGGCAGGGAGCCCTAGAGGGGACTTCCACTGTGGGGGCTGTGTCAGGAGATGATGGGGACCTGCTGGCCGGGCTCCCAATTAGTGAGACTCCAGGGAGTGGCTGAGAAGGGCAGCAAAGTTCAAAAGCAGAGGGACTGTGGGGACTGAAAGGGGGGCTCTGTGGAGATTCTAGGAAGGGCTTTGAATAGTTCTGGCCAGAAGCTGCGAGTGTGAGGGCCAGAGATGAAGGTGCAATTTCTCTAATGTAAATAATACACGTCCACATGTCTACCACAAACTAAGCAAAACAAAGCCCAAAGAAGCAAAGAGAAATGATCCCCTTGTGATGAAAACCTCTGGTAACATTAAAAAATTATATATTTTCAAGCATAAGGACCTGAATTTGACCCTAGACCTATGTTTTAAAAAAATGCTGGATGTGGTGACGTACACTTGTAATTCCAGCACTGAAGGCCCAGAGATCCTTGAGGCTTGCTGGCCAACCAACCTAGTCTACCTGGGGAGTCCTGGGCCATCCAGAAACTGAGTCTTCAGACAACCAAGGTGTCGATGCCTGAGGAATGCTGCCCTCTGGCCTGCACATGCATACATGTATGCGTACACATAATACATATATATTTTTTTCAAAAAAAATTTATGTACGTGTGCACATATGCGTGAGTGTGTGTGTGTGTGTGTGTGTGTGTGTGTGTGTGTGTGTGTGCATGTACATGTACACTCAGGGAGGCCAGAAGAGGGCATCAGATTCCCAAGAGCTGGAGTTACCAGTAACTGTGAGCTTTCTGATGTGGGTACGGGGTACTAAACCCAGGTCCTCTGGAAGAGCAGCACTCACTCTTAACCACTGAGCCATCTCTCCAGCCCAAGATGATTTTCTAAATTGAACATGGTGGTTCAGGTTTGTAATCCCAGTTCTTAGGTGGCTGAGGCAGGAGGATTACAAGTTTGAAGCCAACTGGGCTACAGAGTATGATCCTGTCTCAAAAAAAATTATATATTCTTTCCATTCCTTTTCTGCACATACACACACTTTCTGTAGCATTTGGATCATATATTTATAGTGGCAATTAACAAGGCAATTCCACGTAGTTTATCTGGTAATTAAAAGAGGTTTATTTTGGGGGTAACTTATAGCCACTAAGGGGTCAGTTACAGGATCTGGGAGAGATGAGGTGCAGTCCAGTGTGGGTCTCTGGAGAACTCTGACTTGGTCTGCAATCCAGCATCCAGGATCACAAGGAGTCAATAAAGCAAGCACTTACGAATCTCTGGTCTTAAGGGATCTCATCTTGGCCACGCCCCAGGGGCAGGTCATAGGCAGGTGTGGCAGTTACCTGCTGCCACACTAGGGGCAGTGTTTCAAGGTCAAAGCTGGAATAGCTACCCACTACATATATTTGTATTTTGTAGCTGCTTTTTTAAAAACTCCTCATTATAACCATGATTACATAGCAACACATACATCTGCCTCATTAGTGTGTGTGTGTGTGTGTGTGTGTGTGTGTGTGTGTGTGTGTGTGGGTGTGGTGTGCATGTTCTGTGTGCATGTGTGGCTGGGTATATGCACATTTATGTGTACATATGGAGGCCAGGGATTGACAATGGGTGTTGTGTTTTCCTCTCTTGCTCTCCACTTTGTTTTTTGAGACAGGGTCTATTCACTGAATCTGGAGCTCTCCAGTTGTCTATACTGCCTGGCCAGCAAATTCTGGGACTCTGCCTGCCTCTGCTCCCCAGTGCCTTGATGGTGTCCAAATTGGTACAGCTTCTTAATGCTCAGTCCTTAATATCCAGACCACAGTAGCAAGGGGAGAGGCAGCAGCAGCCGCTGTGAAGGAGCCCCTGGCTGGCCAGCTGAACGTGCTACAGGCTTGCCTGTGTAGTCGGCCATGTTGGCTCACACCGGTCAAGGGAGCCTGTGCTCATTTGTTGGTCCAATCTGGCTGCTTCTCCTCACACCTGGTAGCCTTTTCCCTGCCGTGATCTGTGCCTTGCCTGCCACGATAAGCATGGTCACCAATCCAAGCCATCCATCCTAGAAGTTGGCATGGCTTCCCTGGCCAGGTTGACACACTAGGGCATTCACATAATGTTTAGTGATCTGTGGGAGCTGCTGGTGGCAGTTGTAGCTCTAACAGTACAACTGCCCCTGTCCTGTCTCTTGGCTTCTGAAAGTAACTTGTCTGTCCCAAATAACTGTCCTACCATGTGTCCTTAGGTACAGCCATTGGCTTGGTTATTGGAGGTGGGGGTGGAGGGAGAGGGAGAGAAAGAGAGTGAGTTGGGATGGAGGCAGATTGGGGAGCCTCTTTATTGGTTGGCCTCTGAGCCAAGGACTTGGAGTCGGATGGGGATGAGAGGCAAGCCAGGCTCTGCTCCTTCTGCTCCACAGACCTGGGAACAATCTGTCTTGTCTTTGGGAAGCAGCAAAGGGGACAATGGTGTGTTTCTCCACTGAAAGAGCCTGGGGAACTCTGGAGGTGGGGTGGCCAGGTTGGGACAGGTTCTGGGAAGAAAACATAGCAATGATCCGGTATGCAACAGTGTCCCGCCAAAGCCCGTTTCAAATTTTCCTTGGTGGAATCTTTACTGCAGGGTAAAGATTTGCAAGTTTGAGGCCAGTGTGGGCTATAGGGTGTGATCCTGTCGTCGTCTCCCCCCATCTCTCTCTCTCTCTCTCTCTCTCTCTCTCTCTCTATATATATATATATATATATATATACACACA
>CABHPQ010002219.1:18731-61677 GCA_902168405.1 Peromyscus aztecus | reverse complement strand
TGCACTTGTAATCCCAGCATGCACTTGTTATCCCAGCATGCACTTGTAATCCCAGCATGCACTTGTTATCCCAGCATGCACTTGTTATCCCAGCATGCACTTGTAATCCCAGCATGCACTTGTTATCCCAGCATGCACTTGTTAGTTATCCCAGCATGCACTTGTTAGTTATCCCAGCACTGCAGAGGTGGAGACAAGCAGATCTCAGGCTTGCTGGCCAGTCAGCCTAGCCTAGGGGGTGAGCTCCAGATGGACGACAGATCCCATTCCCCTAATAAGGTGGACAGTATTCCTGAAAAATGACACCGAAGTTTGTCCCTCTAGCTTCCACCTGCACAAACACAGTTTTCAAATTAGGGGCTAGACAATGGCTTAGTGGTTGTCTTAGTGAGGGTTTCTGTTGCTGTGGAGAGACACCATGACTTCAGCAACTCTTAGGAAGGAAAACATTTAATTGGGGTTGGTTTACAGTTTCAGAGGTTTAGTCCATTATTGTCAATCAATGGTGGGAAGCATGGAGGCATGCAGGCAGATATGGTGCTGGAGAAGGAGCTGAGAGTTCTACATTTTGATCCACAGGCAGCAGAAGGAGGTTGTGTGCTACACTGGGCAAAACTTGAGCATATAAACCCTCAGAGCCTGCCCTCACAGTGACACACTTCCTCCAAGAAGGCCATACCTCCTCATAGTGCTACTCCCTATGGGCCAAGCATTCAAACACATGAGTCTATGGGGGCCATACCTATTCAAGCCACCACAGTGGTTCAAAGCACATACTGTTCCTGAAGAAGACAAAAGTTCAGTTTCTAGCACCTACACTGAGTGGCTCACAAACGCCTTTAACTCCAGCTCCAGGACATCAGACGCCCTCTTCTGGCCTCTATGGGCACTGCACTCACATGCACAAACCCACTCTTAGCTATGCATATACACACATAACTAGAAATTAAAAGTACGTAATAATTTTAAACCTCATAAACTGCATGCCTGAGAAAGGACCTTTATGTATGCAAGTAATACTATTATAAATCTGACTTTTAAGGCTGGGTGTGGTGGCACAGGTCTTTATTCCTAGCATTCAGGAGACAGAGTCAAGGGGATTTCTATGAGTTACAGGCCATCCTGGTCTACATAGTGAGACCTTGTCCAAAAAACAATAATAATAAATAAATAAAAATATAAATAAGTCACCGGGCGGTGATGGCGCATGCCTTTAATCCCAGCACTCGGGAGGCAGAGCCAGGCAGGTCTCTGTGAGTTTGAGGCCAGCCTGGTCTACAGAGTGAGTTCCAGGACAGGCACCAAAACTACACAGAGAAACCGTGTCTTGAAAAAAAAATGTGTGTGTGTGTGTGTGTGTGTGTGTGTGTGTGTGTGTGTGTGTAAATAAATCTGACTTTTATGAAAACCCATGGCTTCTTACAGAACAAATCCAGGTATTTTAGCTCCATGTCCAAGGCTTTTAGCGACCACTGAAGCATCCTTGCCCTGGTCTCACTGTCACTTACCCACTGCACACACCATTCCCAGTGACACTCTCTGGGTTCAGATTAGGGTTGGAGTGCAGGGAGGGGTTTCCTAGAGTCCCTCTTTCTGACTCAAACACCCAAATCTCTCACCAAACAGTATATGCAAATGTCCAAGAAGTGCAGAAAAGTGAGCATGCGTGTGTGGGGGGTGGGGGTGGGGGAGCATCACCATTCATCTGTCTCTGCTTCCTAATGGGGAGACAATGTGACCAGGTGCCTCACCCGCCTGCTGCCATAGAAGAGCTGGTCCTACCATTATCTTCTCATATGATGGACTATGTCCACCAACTCCAAGTCACAGTAAACCCATCCTTCTTTAAGTCACTTTTGGCAGGGACTGTCTTACGGCAACGAGAAAAGTAACTATATAAATACATCGACATTTAAAACACTGTGTATACTATACACATGCCCCAAGAATGTAAGAATTTATTATTACTGTGAACAAGGAGCATCTTTGGGACTCCACTTTGGGACTTTTTAGGTAAAGAATATGCATTTTTAACTAGAATTCTGAAAGAACAGTGCATCTTCAGTGTTTTGGCAGAAGTGTATTAATGCTTCCATTTCCTTTGAAATTTATCAAAAATAAAAGATGATTAAGAGGGACTGAAGAGAAGGCTCAGTGGTTAAAAACATGTGCTGCTCTTACAGAGGATTTGAGGTTAGCCCCCAGCACCCACATCCAGTGGCTCATAACCACTTGTAACTCCAGCTCCAGTAGATCTAATGCCCTCTTCTGGCCTCTGCAGGCACTGCACCCATGTGTACATACCCACATACAAATGCACAAACACATATAATTTAAATTTTTTATATTTTAAAGATGTCTAATTGACAGAGTGACAGACAGAAGATATGCCATTAAGCATTAAAACATTAGTACTGTGATCATTTTGTATAATAATAATTTTGTATGTAAAGGAGAGTACAGGTACATGGATGCTGTGTCATATGTCAAAGGCAACTTTCTTAAGTCTCTTGTCTAATTCCGCCATGTAAGCACTAGGGACTGAACTCAGGTCGTCAGGATTGGCAGCAAGTGTTTTTCCCCCATGAGCCATCTCACCAGCCCAAAATAAAATCTAAACGATATGTGGGTGTAGAGGTGTGCAGTATAAAATCCTTTTAACTTTTCTACCTGTTCAATTTTTTTTTTCATAAAATAAAAACAAAAGAAAGTGTAAATTTCTGCCAAATAAAACCAGCAGCGTCTCAAGTGTTCCTTTTGTGGTGTTCTCAAGACTCTGGCCCATTTCATTAATGAATGTGTTGGCTCATCATTCAACAAGTGTTCATGAGCCCCACCTCTGAGTATCAGCAAGACACTGCAGCAAGGGAACAGGACACTCTGTTCAGTTTCACTGTGGGCACGTGAGGAAGCCACAGTACCACAGAGATGCATGTGGCACCCTGGGATGTGCAAGAGGCTAAGAATAAAGAGACATTGTCCAGAAAATCAGGGAAGCTTTTGTATTTACACTGAGCTGTGGCTGATACATAGGCATTTCCCAGATAAACACTAGAACAGCCATGTACAGTCAATGGCCTTAGGATTAGGCCAGTAAGGGAGATGCCAGGCTGGCATTGGTCCACATGGCTAGAGAGTGGACCAGCTAGAGTTTTGTTTGTTTGCTTTTGAGACAGTGTCCTACTCTGCAGCCTTGTGTGGCCTAGAGCTTAGTATGTAGACCAGACTGGCCTCAAATTTAGCGATCCACCTACCCATTGCTGATATTAAAGGTGTACACCATTATACCCCAACAGGGTTTTAGAATCCTAGTTAAGGGCTGAGTGTGGTGTTACATGCCTTTAATCCCAGCACTTGAGGCAGAGGTGGGTGGATATCTGTGAGTTTGATGTTAGCCTGGTCTACATATTTAGTTCCAAGCCAGTCAGGGCTACATAGAAAGATTCTGTCTCAAAAACAGAAATGTTGTGGGGTATCCACCAGACAAGACTACTTGGACACAGGTTCAAACCAATAGAAAGTCTATACTAGCCAGCCATTGACTACACTGAGTGTTCAGGACCCAAGTGCAGTCCCGAGCCTTTCTCAGGGTGAACTCTTAAGCACAAAAAGCACATCCTGGGCTGACACACCTCACTTAGCAAGAATAGTTAGCCAGAAGCAGAACTATAGAAACCAAAAAGCAAGGCCAGTCCAGGGAGGGACTTTCCCAGAGCTATGAACTTTGATGGATTCCATCTTGCAGGTGGTGTTGCCTACATGCTGGGTTCCAAGGCCGAAATGCTACTTCCATCATGGAGTCAGTTATACTAAGGTCTGGGGGACTGTAACAAAATAAAATAAAATGTCCTAGCCAAAAGATCCAGAAAGGTAGCCAGATGGAGGTCTGTTGTCCAGCTAACGCACTTATGAAGGACCTACTATACACACAGTAGAAAGGACCTACTAACTATACCCACAGTAGAAGGGACCTACTAACTATACACACAGTAGAAAGGACCTACTAACTATACCCACAGTAGAAAGGACCTACTAACTATACACATAGTAGAAAGGACCTACTAACTATACACATAGTAGAAAGGACCTACTACACACAGCAGAAAGGACCTACTATACACACAGTAGAACAAAAAGCAGCCTTTCCCACACAGGACTTAAATCAGAGGTTAGCTGATTGGAAGCTCGAGACCCAGTGGGTCCAGCCCAAGAACAAGCAGCTGAGATCTGGAACTGAGACTGAGGAAGATTCAATGGCCTCATATTCTGCACCTCTCCTCTCTCATGCATGCTCTCCCTCACCTGGACTAGAGACAGCGTGCTGGTAAAGGACATGTCTCACCACCCATGGCCTCATTTTTTTTTTTTTAAGACAGGGTTTCTCCGTGTAGTTTTTGGTGCCTGTCCTGGGTCTCGCTCTGTAGACCAGGCTGGCCTCAAACTCACAGAGATCCACCTGGCTCTGCCTCCCAAGTGCTAGGATTAAAGGCGTGTGCCACCACCGCCCAGCTCCACGGCCTCATTCTAACTTGGCCCAGGAAGTGAAAATAACGCACAAGACCAGAGGCAGAGGCACACACTCCGTTCCCTGCATTGTCTCTGCTCTCCTGCAGGACTTGGCAAATCCCTTCACGCACCGATTCAAACCATGCTTACTCGAGTCATAAGACGGGGAAATGGCAGGCTGACCACTGCTATAGCACCTCTGCTATCTGTGGCCTTACACATTTCACAACCACAAGTACGCAGGAGCACAGCCACCACCCTGAAAAATGGCGGGCGTCAACATAAAAGGGTAGTAAGGATCCAGTGAGAATCCCTCCCCCATCCAGTTTCCATTCATTTTTACTGCTTATTCCTGCTGTTTATAGTGTTTTAATTAAAAAAAATGTGTGTGTGTGTGTGTGTGTGTGTGTGTACATATACATGGATATAACTGCATGTTGAACCCAGAAGAGGGTGTCAGATCTCCTGGAGCTGGGGTTACAGAAGATGGTGAGCCACTTGGTACATGGGAGCTGGAACTAAACTCCGGTCCTCCAAAAGAGCAGCAGGTGTTCCTAACTACTAAGCCATCTCTTCGACATGCTTTTCTAAATCAAGTGTAAATGTGTGTTTGTGTAGGAGTATGTGTACTTGTGAGTGCAGATGCCCAAGGAGTCCAGAAGAGGGCCTCAGATCCCCTGGAGTTAGAGTTACAGAAAGTTGTAAGCCACCGATGTGGGTGCTGGGAACCAAGCTTGGATCCTCTGCAATGACACCAGCTCTTACCTGCAGCGCCATCCCTCCAGCCCCTCCCCCTCCGGCTGCTTACAAGAAGCAGTCACGGCTGAGGGTCTTCCTGGGCCAGATGCTTTGGCTGTATTTCACAGGTTTGCATCTACAGTTTTCATTGGAATTATTTTCTAAACAGTTCAAAATTTCAAACTTGATTATTCTCTCAGACTTAAGAGCTGTTTAGAGGTATGCTTGCTTGTCTGTCTGTTTTTAAGCAGGGTCGGACTATGTAGCCTCTGGCTGACCTGAAACTTGCTATGTAGTCCAGGCTGGCCTTGAATTTGTAGAGATCTACCTGCCTCTTCTGGGGTTAGAGACCTCTTGTCACCACACCTAGCCAGAAGAGGACTTTCTTGACAAGCAAAAGTCGAGGGATAGGAGAAGGAGGGGAAAGATGATGGCATGGGTAACGCTTATGTGTGAAATCCTGTAACTAAGACCATTGTTTGTTCATTAACGGAAAATGTGATTTAAAAAGAAGTGTGCTTTCCAACTTCCACATTCCTGGTTTGGGGAACTGTCCTTTTGGTGTTGACTTCTTGCTTTATCCTATTATGTTTAGTAAAATGGACATAAACTTTTCTATGAATGACATTTTAGCTTAGACCCTTTTTGAGATTTTCCTAGACAACCAGTTATTATAAATGTCTCTTAAGTGTCTGAAATAACAGGGTAAAATTTGTCTATCTGAAGCCTCCATATAGTTATTATACCTTCTTATCTGTCATATTTTCAGGCAGACCTATTGAGAATTCCCGTTATAATGTGGGATGGGGTGACTTATTTGAGGTATATGAAAGCTCATGATTGTCATAACTTCTTCATGGATTTTATTATGATTGAATATTCATCTTCTAGTGGAGTGTGGCGGCACACTCAAGTAATCTCAGACCTTGGGAGGTTAAAGTGGAGGGACTGCGAGTTCTGGGCTAGCCTGGGCTATATAGGTTACATAGCAAGAACTTGTCAAACAAACGAAACAAAAACATTTATCTTGGTTCTGCCTAGTGTTCTGTCTTCCGTCCCCTTTGCTTGGTGTTTGGATTGCTGCTTTGACTTCTACTGCTGGTTACATTATCTGGTCTAGCAGAGCCAGGTGTGTGTAGTTTATGCTCTCTCCCGTTCTGGAGCCCTTTGCACTAACCACTCTTCCTTTGACCAGAGAAGATGCTCCAGTAGTGTTTTCCGACATGCTTGAGATACACCTTCAATCCTCACGCAGCTCATTTGTCTTGTATGAATACAAATCATATTTCGACTACAAAGAAGATGCTACAACCCAATTCTTTTTCTTGAGAATCATGTGGTATGTCCTACCATATATGTTTCAGAAGATAAACCTAAAACACGCCTGACTGCTTCGATTAGATTTAAGATTAGGGGCCTTGGGCCAGTGACGTGGCCCAGAGGGTAGAGACACTTACTATTTAGCCTGAAAATCTGAGTTCAATCCCTAGGACCCACATGGTAGGAGAGAAATTGTCCTTGATTTCCATATATGTGCTGTGGCACTCACACAAGTGGATGTTCATACACACACACACACACACACACACACACACACACACACAAATTAATTAAAAATCTAAAGGAAGGAAAAGTTTTTTTTTTTTTAAAAAAAAGGCAACAATAAAGGTAAATGCAAAAAAAGTCTTTAAAAAATACTGTCTTTTGCCAGGAGATGGTGACACACACTTTTAATCCCAGCACTTGGGAAGCAAGGCAAGTGAGTTCGAGGCCAGCCTGGTCTACAGAGCAAGTTCCAGGACAGCCAGGGCTACACAGAAAAACCCTGTCACAAAAAAAAAAAAAAAAAATACTGTCTTTTTAGATATGATACTAGAAAGATTTTTACTTTATCTTTGAAATTCAGAAATTGTACCATACTTCCTATGAGCTGAATGGGTGCATGTGGTGGTTTGAATGAGAATGGCCCTCATAGGCTCACACATTTAAATACTTGGTCACCACTTGGTGGAACTGTTTGGGAAGGATTAAGAGGTGTGGCCTAGTTGGAAGTATGTCACTGGGGGCAGGTTTTGAGGTTTCAAAAGCCAGCACCATCCTCAGTTAGCTGTCTGCCTCATGTTTGTGGATGAGATGGGGGCTCTCCGCTTGTGCTCCAGAGCCATGCCTCCCTACCTGCTGACATGCTCCCCACCATGATGGTCACGGACTCTAACCCTCGGGAACTGTGAGCCCCCAAATTAGATGCTTTCTTTTTTAAATTGCCTTGTTGCCAGTGTTTTGTTGTGGCAGTAGAAGAGTACCTAAGACAATACATTAGCCCCTTTCTCTCCTGAAAATGCACTACAATAAAAGTAAAGTACTATGGATCTTAAAGCTAGTGCTGGCCAGAGCTGAAGTGTGCTTTTTCTTGTACACTGGACTTCCTTACCTTCTAGCCCTACATGGCTGACCTGCATGCCAGCTTAACTCAAATGGCATGGCATTTTCTCTCCCACCTATGAATCTATAATAAACTTTTCTCTAAAAATAAAACAAAACTCTTAAAGCATAGACTCACGAGCACAAACAGATGGAAGAATCAATATGCAAAAAAAAGTATTTTTTGAGTAGAAAGTGGATGGAAAAGTGGTAACAGAGCAGATCCAAGCCCCGAGTCAGTAGAGGGTAAAGCTAAGAAATTTCCCACTCGAAAAGACTAGAGCGCTAGCAGCGTCAGGCACTGCAGGAAATGGGATTGACATAGAAACTGAAACCAGGAACAGTTAGAAAGCCTGGAGAGTGTCAGTTTCCTACCCCAACTCTCAGCAGCCAGCGAGGTGCCCGGGAGCGTGTTTACACGGTGTTTTAAATGTTGATGTGTTTATATAGTTACTTTTCTCTTTGCCGTAAGAAAGTCCCTGCAAAACTGACTTGAGGAAGGACGGGTTTACGGTGACTTGGAGTTGGTGACATAGTCCATCGTAGGAGAAGACAATGGTGGGACCAGCTCTTCTGTGGCAGCAGGCGGGTGAGGCACCTGGTCACATTGTGTCCCCAATCAGTAAGCAGAGAGAGAATGCTGGTGTTCAGCTTGCTGAAGACTGAAGATTTATTCTTGGAAACTGAGGTTCTCCGTTCACAATGACACCAGCCAAGTACTCCATCTATCTGTCTGTCTGTCTATCTGTCATCCATTCATTCAGTGGCAGGGTTGTGATGTATAATTAGGTTGTAATTAGCTCATTATATAGCCCAAGATGACTTCGAACTCTTGATCCTCCTGCCTCAGCTTCCTCAATGCTGGGATTATAGGTATGCACCACCATGCACAGCCCATGTGCAATATGTTGGTTTTATTGTTGTTTTGTAAAAATTTGTTTTTATTTTATATGTATGAGTGTTTTGACTATATGTATGTGTACCATGTGTGTGCCTGGTGCCCATGGTGTCCCCAAGAGGGTGTTAGATCCCGTTGAACTGGAGGTACAGATGGCTATAAGCCACTATGTGGGTGCTGGGAACCAAAACTAGGACCTCTGCAAGAGCAGCAAGTGCTCTCAACTGCTGAGCCATCTCTGCAGCCCACTGAGCACCGTGTTGTAAAATTTGGGTTCAACGGAAATTGAATGACTGACTATTGAGTCTAGCCTCTTCCCCTTCACTTACATGGAAGAACTTGGGCAACCAGGTTTAGATGCCCAAGAAAGCTTTCTCAGGCAAAGACCTAGCAACAACGACACTAGAAGACTCCTCCAACAAGATCACCGATACTTGCTCTTCTGTGGCAGCCTCCATTATCAGAAAGCACAGAGGGACCTCCTGAGGAGTTTCTAGTGGGACAGGCATGCCAAGCCAGGGATAAGAAGACACCGTGGGAAATCTCCAACAGAAGATGGAGGTCAAAACAGAGAACGAAAAGGATCGGGCAGAAAGAGAGACTCTATCAAACAAATGCATCTCCCTATTTTTCAAGGGTGAGAAGCAGGGCTTCCATAAAATAAGGGCGTGTCGCCATTAACAGAAACATCAAGAAAGCAAAAATGTGGAGGTTGAACTAGGAAGGCGAGGATGACATTTGCAGTGTGGGTGAGGGACTGTTTCCACTCACCGGGAAACAGAAGCACCCAGGACAGGACAGAGCGCTTCACCAGTGACCACTTGATGAAAGAGCGTCACAGAATGTGGACTCTCTGACGCCTCCTGACCTCCCTCCTGGAGGGGCACAGTCCTCCAGTCCCAGGAGTCCGGGTGGAGTCAGGGCTTCCTAAACAATGCCCCGGAAGCCCCAGGGAGAATCTTCTCAGCTAGACAAGCTGACATCCCCAGGGATTCTCTAAGTAGTATTCACAAGCCCTAATTAAGCTTCACATCGGGTCCCTGTAGGGGTATAAATTATTCTCCCCTTACAGACTGGAAAACTGAGGATTAGAAGAAAAGGGGGTGAGTCCTGTCTGCAGATGGCACTGAAAGAAGATTTCTTTTATCTATCTATCTATCTATCTATCTATCTATCTATCTATCTATTTAATTATATTTTATTTATTTATTTGTTTGTTTTTTGGGGGGGTTTTGAGACAGGGTTTCACAGGGTTTCTGTGTAGCCCTGGCTGTCCTGAAACTTGCTCTGTAGACCAGGCTGGCCTCAGACTCACAGAGATCCACCCGCCTCTGCCTTTTGAGTGCTGGGATTAAAGGTGTACTCCACCACCGCCCAGCAAAAAGAACTCTTAAGTTGTGTCTCTTTATTTCAAGAATTCTTGTCTTGCTCTATTTGCAGGCTTTTTGTTTTTGTTTTTGGCTATAAAAAGAATCTCTATCCCAGCACTTGGGAGACAGATACAGGAGGACCAGGTGTTCAGGATCACCCTCAGCCACAAACTGAGTTTGAGATTAACTCAGCTACATGAAATCTTATCTCAAAACAACAACAACAAATAAAAATAAAAAGCATACCCAAAAAATTTTTGATAAAAATCAAACAGTTCAGAAACAAACTTTCAATAGCCTTTCTCTCTAGATATAACTGTGGTCAGAAGTTTGATGTTCTGACCAGTGAGATGGCTCAGAAGGAACTTGCTGCTAAGTCTGAAGACCTGAGTTCAGTCCCCAGGGATCCCCATGATGGAAGTCAAAGACTGACTCCCAAGTATGTGCCATGTCACACACATGTCCTTACACATGCACAGATAAACAAATAAAAAGTTTTCTGCTTGTTTTTCATATTAAGCTTTCTTAGCATACGCCTATGCATCTTTTAATTAAATTTTTTAATTTTTTTTGTTTGGTTTGGTTTGGTTTTTGTTTGTTTGTTTTTGTTTTTGTTTTCAGACAAGGTCTCAGTATGTAGTTTGGCTGTCCTAGAACTTACTATGTAGATAGAGCAGGCAGGCCTTGAACTCACAGAGATCCTCCTGCCTCTGCCTCCCAGGTGCTGGGATTAAAGGTGTGAGCCAGTATGCCTGGCTAATTTAATTTTTAAACAATCTTTGCCCTGGTAGGATGGCTCAATGGCTATATGAGCCTGGCTACCAGTTCAACCCCATAACCCATACCCATAACACACATAAAGATAGGAGAACTGACCCCCAAAATTATCCTCTGACCACCACCTATGCATGTCACACACACATACACAAGTTTTTAGAAAGAATAAAATGTTAGCAGATGTCCTACAGGTATACATTATATATTGAACGTGCCCCCACATCCCTCTTTCCTCGGTCCTCGGTCCTCTACATTCTAATTTACCCACTTCGTTCCTTAAGGCAATTTCTCTTTTACTACAGCTTTATATATACATACATGATTTTATCTAACTATAAAAAAAACCTTAGGGACTACAAATGAGAGAAAATATACACTATTTGTCTTTTATGAGACTGGCTTAATTCACTCAATATCCATGGATCTTAAATTGGGTCATCATTCTTTCACCAAAAATATTCGTATGTATTTACTCTTTCAGATAAAGTTTATAATAAATTTATCGTGTCCTCCTCTGCCCAGATCTTTATGATGTAATCTTTTTTTAAATTTTGCGTGCATTGGTGTGAGGATTTCAGATCCCCTGGAATTGGAGTTACAAACACTTGTGAGCTGCCATGTGGTTGCTGGGAATTGAACTCAGGACCTCTGGAAGAGCAGCCAGTGCTCTTAACTGCTGAGCCATCTCTCCAGCCCCCTAGGATGTGATTTTTAATGGGATTAAATGTGTACAATGGGAACAATGACTGTTTTTCTTTCTCTTTTTTTTTTCTTTTTTTTTGGTTTTTTTTTTTTTTTGTTTTTTCGAGACAGGGTTTCTCTGTGTAGTTTTGGTGCCTGTCCTGGATCTCGCTCTGTAGCCCAGGCTGGCCTCGAACTCACAGAGATCTGCCTGGCTCTGCCTCCCAAGTGCTGGGATTAAAGGTATGAGCCACCACTGCCTGGCTCAATGACTGTTTCTCTAACACTGGGTTTCTCATCCATGAACATGGTATTCTCCCTGGTTATGCGAGTCCACTATCCTTCAGTAGAGGTTCCAATTGCTTCCTTTATGTTAACTCTGCTTTATTAACTTTACTCCATCCCACTTCATCCTTGGTGCTGTTGATGAGAGTGGGATCTTTTCTTTTCTCAAGCCATGAGTGTGTCATGAGAGGGAATTACTCATTACATACTTTAATGAACTTGCCTTTCTGTTTTGGGGTTTGTTTGAGACAGGGTCTCTCTCTATACTCTATATAGTCCTGGCTGTGTTGACCAGGCTGGCCTTGAACTCAGAGATCCACCTGCCTCTGCCTTCTGGGTGCTGAGAAGACAGGCGTGCACCACCACCACCTAACTTTGAACTTGCCTTCTTGACTTTACAGTTTTAAAATTAACTGTCTTCAGAATTTTCCATCAACACATAGATCATTAAAATCATGATGATTTTTCTCTTCTTGACCAATATTTATATTTCTTATTTCTTTTTCTTGTCTAACTACAAATCCTAGAACCTTCAGAGAAATCCTGAGTGATGGGGCTGAGGAGACTGCTCAGTGGTTAAAGCTCTTGCCTCACAAGGATGAAGACCAGAGTCTGGAAACCCAGAACCCACATGAGTAAGTGCTGAGTGGGAGTGGTGGCCTGTTTGTAATTTCAGCCTTAAAAGGCAGAGACATGGGATGCCAGAGCAAACTGGCTAGCAAGAAGGTTCATATCTATGAGCTCTGAGTTTGATTGAGAGACCCTACTGTGGCAGTTTGATGAAAATGTCCCCATAGGCTCATAGGGACTGGCACTGTTGGGAGGTGTGGCCTTGTTGGAGTATGTTTGGTGGAGGTGAGTCACATGTGTGTGTATGGGCGGGGCTTTAGGTCTCAGAAGCTCAAGTCAGGCCTAGTGTGTCTCAGCCTCTTCCTGCTGCCGATGGATCCAGATGTAGAGCTCTCAGCTCCTCTCCAGCACCATGTCTGCCTGCATGCTGCCATGTTTCCTGCCATGATGATAATGGACTAGACCTCTGAACTGTAAACCAGCCTCAATTAAATTCCTTTATAAGAGTTGCCGTGGTCATGGTGTCTCTTCACGCAATAGAAATCCTAACTAAGACAGCTCCCTTGAGGAGTAAGGATGGATGAGAATGCTTCCCTGCACCCAACCTCCAGCCTCCACATCCATGCACACACATGTGCACTCACACTGACCCCTACACATGCTCTCACATGTGCATGCACCCCCACACTCCCACATGCATGCACACCCATCCCCATGTGCATGCGCACACACGGCAACTCACATCCACACTTCCACATATATGTACACACATGTATGTGCAACCCCCACACACCACACACATGTGCACTCACACCCACATCCCTACATGCATATACACACTTGTACACTCACACCCAGACCCCACATGCATGCACACACGTGCACACCCCACTCTCACATATATGCACATACATGTGACTTATACTCACACATACATGCACACACATGTACATGCACACCCTTCCCCACATGCATTCTCTCTCTCTCTCTCTCTCTCTCTCTCTCTCTCTCTCTCTCACACACACACACACACACACACACACACACACACACATACACACATATACACCCCTTTGATCATCCAGGCATGACTCTTCCTAGGCTCCCAAATCCTCACAAGGGCCTGACACGGGAGAATAGTCTCCGACCTAGAAGAGGACAAACTGGCTTCTAGTCCTCAATCTGCTGCTCACCAGCTGTGTGACTTTGGGCAACATACCTGCTTCCTTCCTCTCTCTGGTCTTGGTTTAATATGTGTAAAATAAGACTAAGCACCTTGGCCAGAAACGTGACAAGTGTTTTTATACGCTAAAAGTATTAGTGTTCCTTAATGACAGGTGAAGGGCTAGAAAGAGGATTCAGCTCTTAAGAGAACTTGCTGCTCTTGCAGAGGACCTGGGTACAGTTCCCAGCACCCACATGGCAGCTCACAGCCATCTGAAACTCCAGTTTCAAGCAATCCGATGCCCTCTTCTGACTTCCACAGGCACCAGGCACGCACATGCTGCACACACATTCATGCAAAACATTCATACACATAAAATAAATCTTTTTTATTCTAAAATTGCAGGTGATATGTACATTTATTTCCACTCCCACCTGAGATACACCAAAATGTGTTTAAAGGAATTCTTAAAGACTAGGCAAACTGTAGAGAAAGGGGAGGAACGAGGGGACTCAGGGTTGCGGGGGTAACTGTGTCTGAGGAAGTGGACAGAGAAGGGAGAGTCAGCCTGGCTGTGAAGATGAAAAGAGAGATCTGGGCCAGGAGGAAATGCAGCCCCTGCCACAGACCCCAGGGAGACCCAGGAAGTGCAGACAGAAGGCCCAAGACCAACACTGAAGATGGAGATGGAAAGCTGTACCAGCCCCACACTGGCTCCTCGCCTTCTTCTTCCCCACCTGATACATACAGCAGCAGGTTAGCTTGTGGAAAGGTTCCGGGCAGGGGCTGGGCCCGGGCAAAAGCAGACAGCAGAAGGCCAAGGAAGGGGAGGAGCACAGTTGTCAGGAGGAGCCCAGCCCTCCTCCCCAGAGCACTCACACTGTACCAGCCTCACCCAGAATGGAAGATTCTCCTCCAGGAAATCCCAGTGGTCCCAGAGAAAGCCCTGGAAGCATGACAGGTGAATGATGGATCCCGTCAGCCCCTCCCCCATTAGACTTACAGGGGCGTTTGCAGCGTGTTTCTCTTGAATGTGAGTGAACAAGGAAAGAAAAGGAAGAGCCCAGAAGAGCTGGACACAACACGCTTAGGAAAAACTGTAGCATCTCCTTGGATAAGAGAGCGTCCGAAAATAAGAAAGCATCCTACATCAACAGCACAGAACTACTCTATGAAAGAAAAAAGAGCAAGTGATAAGACAGAAAGGCTCGCCGGGCATTGGTGGCACATGCCTTTAATCCCAGCACTCGGGAGGCAGAGGCAGGCGGATCTCTGTGAGTTCGAGGCCAGCCTGGGCTACCAAGTGAGCTCCAGGAAAGGCGCAAAGCTACACAGAGAAACCCTGTCTCGAAAAACCAAAAAAAAAAAAAAAAAAAAAGACAGAAAGGCTCTTGGAGATTAAAAATATGATAGAATCGGGGCTAGAAAACTAGGACCAGGAAATCTAACCAGAAGGAACAGAAAAGACAGACATAGAAGAAAAAAAGAAAACAAGAAACTAGGAGCCGGGGAGATGGCTCAGCGTGTAAAGTTCATCCAAACTCCAGTCCTTCCAAGTGTGAGGACAGGAGTTTGGGTCCTCAGAGTTCATGTAGAAGCCAGGTGGTGGTGATAGTGTCCTGTAATCACAGCTGCTGTGGGATGTCTTTCTGTACGCTGTGAAAATGTGTTGCTCTGATTGGTTGATAAATAAAGCTGCATTGGCCTATGGCGGGGCAGGATGGAGCCAGGCAGGAAAATCCAAGAGATAGTAGAAGGAGAAAGGAGAGGAAGGAGACGCCAGTCGCCACTGGGAAAAGCAAGATGTAAAAGTACCGGTAAGCCATGGCTATGTGGCAACTTCTAGATTAGTAGAAATGGGTCAAATTATAAGAGCTAGCTAGCAAGAAGCCTGCCATAGGCCACACAATTGGTAATTAATATTAAACCTCTGAATGATTCTTTTATAAGAACTGAGACCTTGGAAACAAGCGAGACCGGAGAAAACTTCCGGCTACACACAGTACTTGGGAGGCAGAAAGGGGAGGTAGGAGAGGGAGGTCCTTGAGCTAACCTGCTAGCTTGACTAGTTGATCCAGGAGTTCTAGATTCCACTGAGAGACCCTGCCTCAGTAAATCAAATCAAGACACTGACGTCAACTTCAGTCTTGACACACATGTGCATATGTATGCACACCTGCACATATACATGGACCCCCACACATTCTTATATGCATACATACACACACATACACTATACACATGTATACATGTAAAAAAAAAAAAAACCCAAGAATGCCAAATAAAGACATCTGACAAATTTCTAAAAGAGAGAAGAAAAGGGGGCATTAGAAATCATCACAGACAAAACCCCAAAATCAAACTTCCCCAGAGGAGAAGGACCTGAGCTTCCAGATGACTGGAGCACACCAATTGCCCAGCACAATGCTTGAAAACAGACTACAGTCCGGCACATCACCAAGAAGATTCAGAACACCAGGGACAAAGAAGGTCCTGGAAGTTTCCGGAAAGAAACACGCAGGTCACACCCACAAGCCAGAATGATATAGAACCAAGCTGGGAATTAGAAAGGGTGCAGCAAAGCCTTCCGAATCCTGAAGGAAAATGAATCCCAATCTGCTTATTTCCAACCAGACTATGGATCAGTTGTGAAGGCGAGGAAAGTAAACAGCATTTTCACATGTGAAATCTATTAAAACTCTTACTTCCCACTGCCCTGTCTCAAGAACCCCCAAACAAAGGATTAAATCAAGGAAGACTATTTTTACACAAATAATACTGTCTTAAAATTACATTTAAAAAAATTACATTTAAAAACTAGAGATGGCTCAGCAATTAAAGGGCTTGGTTGCCAGAAAAGCGTGAGGACCAGAGTTGGGATCCCCAGAATCCCATGTTGGGTGGGTAGAGTAGCCTGCCTCTAATGCTCACCTAGGGGAAATGGAGAGCGCGGGATCCCTAGAGCAAGCTCACCAGCAAGAATATCCATATCAGTGAGCTCTGGGTTTGATTGAGAGACCCTGCCTCAATGAAAAAGGTGAACGAGTACTGAAGAATGATCTCAATATCAACCTCAGGCCTCCACACACATACGAAAACATGCATACATGCACACCCACACACACATGAAAAACGGGAAAACAAACAAACAAACAAACAAACAAACAAATCTCCAAGTAAAGGCGCTTGCTGCCAAGTGTGACGATCCAGTTCAATTCCCAGGACCCACAGAGGGGTAGGCGCACAGAGACTCCAGCGAGTTGTCCTCTGGCCTTCCATTGCAGTGGGAGACTTAGGAAAGCCATGGGGTCTGGCATGAACACTGGGATGTTGGGATCGTTTTAGAAGCACCTAAGCCCCGAGGAAATCTTTCGTATCTGATCAGTAATTTCTTTTTCTGAGATTTATGGAGCTGTTTTTCTGAAGGAACTTTATGGCCTTCGCATGACTAATCACAAGACATTCCCTGAGAACCTGGAATTCTTGTATTATTGGGTACTGCAAACAGTGCACAATAAGGACTGAGAAGTGCGTGGGTCATGTGTTACTTAGAGGCTGTGGTATGAGAAACTTGACTTACTCTAAAAATAACTTTTGTGTGACCCTCAATAAATATGTTTCTGCAAAAAACAGAACAAAAAAAACAAAAACAAACAAACAAACAAACAAAACCAAATCTCTGAGCAAATCATCTGGTGCCCAGCACTGGGTCCTCAGAATGTCCACTCCATAATTTCCCAGAAAGAAAATACTCAATTCTAAAGTGCATGTTCCATCAAATTCAAGCAAATCTAGAATGGAAATTCTATTTTAGCCAACAGCCTCTTAGATCAATAAAACATGGCAGTCGCTGATATCTGTGACTTCATCGTTTGCCACGGGGCTTCATGTGCCCTCCATGCTTAGGTTTCATGGCGGCCTAAAATGACTTTTACTAACCCTTGACAAACACCCAGAACCTGGGGTTCTGTGAGATGCGAGAGCCTAGTGCTAAACCTGGTGGTAGAGGATTGAACCAGGAGCCTTTTCCTCACCCTAGACTGATCACCCCATCTTCTCAGTCATCCGCTCACTTAACAGCGGAAGGACACAAAGCTCAGTCCACCTCCCACAGCCAGTACGCGCTGAACCAAGATCTAAACTGAATGTCTCCAGGGTCTCTGCTGTGTGGCTGTCATGGGAACCGAGCATGGCATGCCCCTCCTCCAGGCCACCAAGGGTCACACTACCTCCCCTCAGCCCCCCAGGAGCTCCAGCTATACTCACTGCATGAGCTGGTCACGGCTTGGGTCTTGCAGGTAGCGCTGGGATCCATTCAGGAACAGAGAGCGGTATCGCTGCCGTCTGTCTTTGGTCTCCATTAGCGTGGTGTTGAGGTAGCGGCCTACCCCAACTGGGTTCTGTGCAGGGAGAATACAACAGGATGTAAGAGAGCATGGCTTAGAGACTTGCCCTCAGGCCTTTTCTCCTCCCTTCAGGCCCCAGACACCCCCCAACTGTTATGAATCAAATTGTGTGCCCCCCAACCCCCCCCAAATGTGCTTAAGCCCTAATCTTAGTGGCCTTATTGGAGAATTGGGTTGTTGCAGATATAATGGGCTGAGATGAGGTCATGCTGGAGCAGGTGGGACCCTGGTCTAATATGACAGGGGTCCTTGTAAGACAAGGCACTCAGTGGGGGAGATGATCATACACAGAAGTAGAGATCAGAGTGGTCCAGTCATAAGCTGGGAGAGCCAAGGGTCTCTGGCCACCAAAAACTGCAAAGAGGCAAGGGAGGATTCTCATGAAACCATCAGTGTCATAGGCAGTATGGACTCTGGTCTTCTAGCATCCAGAGCTGTGAGAGCAGAGCTCCATTCACCGGGCTGCCCCATTTGTTCTCCGTTGAATGACGCCTAGACCATCCTGCCCATGGGTCTGCCACAAGAGAGACTCAGAGACAAGAAAGACATAGCTTTCAAGATGACGTAGTAAGGTCATGACAGAGAAGCACAGGAGGTAAGAAGATCAGTCTAGACCATTCTCAAGCAGGAGTGTCCAGAGGGGGCCTTCCCGCCCTGCCTCTGGAACTGGCCCTCACATAGTCCTTCCTTCCACTTTGCATGGCTGGCTGTGAAAGTTAGCTTTAATTGTCAACTTGGCACAATCTAGAGTCACCTAGGAAGAGTCGCCACAAGAGATTGTCTGGATCAGGCTGGCCTTGGGCGTGCCTGTGGAGGATAGTCTTGATTTCATTAAATAATGTGGGAAGATCCAACCTGCCAATACCATTCTGGGTTTGGGTCCTGGACTGTACAAGGGCAGAGAGAATAAGCCGAGCAGCACACATGTGGGCACTTCTCTCTGTTCTTGACCATGGCGTGATGGTTTTAAGCTCCCTTCATCTTGACCTGACACCGCTCCACCACCCCCACCCCCCACCCCACCCCGAGATGGTAGACGACAGTCTGGAACTGTGAGCTAAAATAAAGTGGCTTTTCCTCTAAGGTGCTTTGTGCCAGGGCTTTTTATCACAGCAACAGAAGTGAGCCTCAGGCACCGGCCCTGGGACAGCAGGACAGCAGCACAGCTGTCTGGCTGCGGGCTAAGCATTTGACTTGAGATTCTGAGAGCTCAGAGGCTGGTTAATGACAAAGTCCGTTTTAACTGTCAACGGCCTACGATCGTACAGGAAGGGGATCTCAATGAGGAGTTGTCTAGATTGGGTTGGCATGTGGGGTGCTGAGATAGGAAACAGAATAATAAAGCTAAGGCGAGTAAATTAAAAGCAAGATGTGTCTTAGAGAGACCATGTTATGGACATGAAGTTTGGTTTGAATATGGCTTGGATGTGACGTGTCCCCCCAAAGTCTTGGTCCCCAGTTAATCATGCAGTTTAATGGTGAATGGATTATGATGGCTACTGGAAGGTAAAGCCTAGACGAGGAAGCTGCTCCCTGGGGGCATGCCTTTGAAGAGTATAATAGGACCCTGTCCCCTATCGTCGCCCCCTCAACTTCTCTCTCTCTCTCTCTCTCTGCTCCCATTTACAATGAGGGGGGTAGTTTTCCTCCACCATGGTGTTTCTATCTTACCCTAACCCTAAAACAGCAATGGAGTCAGCTGCTGTGGATTGAAACCTCTGAACCGAAAGAAGTGGTTCCTCCCTGCTGTGGATATCGCTCTGTATAAATAAAACACTGATTGACCAGTGGCCAGGCAGGAAGTATAGGCGGGACAAGGAGAGAGGAGAATTCTGGGAAGTGGAAGGCAGAGTCAGGGAGAGACACAGCCAGCCACCGCCAGGACAAGCAGCATGTGAAGATGCCGGTAAGCCACGAGCCACGTGGCAAGGTATAGATTTATGGAAACGGATTAATTTAAGATATAAGGACAGTTAGCAAGAAGCCTGCCACGGCCATGCAGTTTGTAAGCAATGTAAGTCTCTGTGTTTACTTGGTTGGGTCTTAGCCGCTGTGGGACTGGCAGGTGAGAGAGATTTGCCCTGACTGTGGACCAGGTAGGAAAACTCTAACTACACCTCCCCTCAGTTCACTTGGCTCAGAGTTTTTTTTTTTTTTTCCACAATGGCAAAAAGTGACTGTCACAAATCAGGGAAGATCTTAGAAACAGCAAGTTCAAATCTGGACAAAGCTTCTCCATACTGCTGGAGGCAGGAAGCAAGACCTGTGAATGGGGGGGCTAAGACGATTTTGTGACTCATGGAACTGTTCACTTAGGATTTGTGTATGATTATTGGATTGATATGATTGATAAATGTGCCCTAAAAAGCTGGCGGGGGAGGGGCTTAAGAAGTGTTCCCAAATGCTAGGACTAGCCTGTTCTGGAAAACACTACCAAACTGAGGGCATCATCACACACCCCAGGACAGCAAAGAGCTGGGGAGGGAAAGGTATAGAAGAGGACTTGTTCACTCGGGCATAAGAAATGAGCTAACATCGCCACCAGCTGCCCTCAAAGCCCCAAGACTAATGGAGAGAAGGGAGAAGCATTGTCCAGGGAAGGGAAGAGAATGGGAGAGCTGTACGGTGGGTGGGGCCTCTCGGCTCTTTGGTTCTCAAAGGGTGGCCTCTGTGTGCTTATCAGTGTTAACTGTCAACAACCTACAATCGTACAGGAAGAGGATCTCAATGAGGAGTTGTCTAGGTTGAGTTGGCGTGTGAGTGTGTTTGTGTGTGGTGGGGGGTGGGGGTTGTTGATTACATTAATGGAGGCTCACCCACTGTGGGTGGCATCATTCCGTGTTTGGGTTGTGAACTGTGTACGCATAGAGAGGGGGCTGGACACAAGGCGGCATGCATGTGTTAATGCATTCCTCTCTGCCGTTGACTGCGGCTGTAATGTGACTCCCCTGCAATGACTGACTGTGGCCTGGAATTAGAAGCCAAATAAGCCTTTACTCCCATACAGGTGGCTTTGAGGGGATTATCCGATGACAGGAGCAGGAAAGGAAAACGGTACACCCCAGGAACTTGTTAGAAGAGTCGTTTCCTGCCCTCCCCCCCCTCCAGGGCAGACTGAATCAGAAGCCCGGGCACAGGCCCATTGACCCAGCCCTTAACAAGCCTGCCATGCCTGCTCAAGTTGGTGACCCTAGAGAAAAAGTGACTAGAAAAATAAGACGGTGAGTGGGTGAAAGAGATAACACTGGGCCTAAGGAGCTTCCGTGCCAGGGGCACAAAGGGTTGAGACTGTCTGGAGAGGTGGAGAAGCTCCCTGTCCATCACCATGCTCCCCTAACCCAGACCCACTCACCCAGCTTCCCATAATCATCTGGTAGGCCTTATTGCCTGAGCGCTTGGAGGCCAGGAGGAATGGTGGCCGATTGACGTGTTTCTGTTCCGTCTCATGAGGAGTCCAAGAACCAGGGCCAGCTATATCCTAGGGGTAGAGAGGGGTCGTGACTGAGGAGGCCCTAGAAATCTCAGCCCAGGTAGGATAACTAAGGTTGATGGCAGTTGACCTCATCCGTCCAGCACCACTGGGCCTTGGTCAAAGGATGAGGTAAGGGAAGTGCCCTCAAGTCGGGCATGTCTCGTACCACCCACTCTACCCACCCCCCAACCAGACACCTCTTTACAGGTTCCCAGGGGCCCTTGAGATGAGCAGAGATGCGTTCTGAACAGCAGCCTGGGACTGAGGCACACTGGCCCTGGAGCCGGACAACTAAGTCCTATAAAGGATCTCCAGGCCCCTACTGGGGAACCCAGTGAACCCCTTTCAAGGTCTGCGCCCCGGTTTCCTTCTGTGGAATGCAAGCGGTGCCCCTCTCAACCTCCCTTGGGAGAAGGATGGACAGTGGTTTAGCAGGGGGTCAGAGTGTCCATGCCCTTTGCCTCCCTACTTCATTTCTTCCCTGGGGGCAGACCCTGCCAGGTCCCACTCAGAGAACTGGCCACTGTGCCCCCGAGAGGACTGCCTTGAGGAGGTGGAGCCCGGCCCCTCCCTGGGTAGAGCAGGTAGGCAAATCTGAGGATGGACCCTATCACACTCCATCCTACCCAGCCTTCTTTGCCCATTCTCCAGATCTTTAAGGCCAGGGGAGGGAGGGCAGGGAGGAAAACATCACTGGCCGGGATTTCCTGGTGGCCTGGTTCAGTCACGGGGTCTACACCAGTCGTCCTAATCGCAGCTGCTCACGCGCTGGCCGCATTCACAGGCCGGGTGTGCGAAGGGAGGCTCAGAAAGTGACTGACCAGGGCAAGGCCAGGCTGGCAGCCAAAGACACAGCTTCCCACCCGACCTGACCACTGCACCCCACCTCCCCCAACCTCCCTAGCCTACTGGAGAGCTGCCTTCCAAGAGAGAAAACAGACCGTGGGGTACACTGACCATATTTCTGGGGTACTGACTAAGGGTAGTCCAAAAAATTCTCTCTGTGGGTTTTTTCGGTTCTCGGGGATATTTTGAAAAAACCCCACGTTTCTTGTTGTGAGCTGAGTTAAGTTCGTCCACGAAGCTCTTGTAACTCGTTGGTTCCCGGGGTTTCTTTTTCTGAGGAATGGGAAGAGAAAAAGAAATGTTGTCGCGGGAAGGTCACAGGCTCAAGAGCCCGCACAGAAAAGCAAGTGGCACTGACAAGGTACCACTCACCTCTCTGTGCCAGATCGGACTGTGCTGGCACCAGGCCGGCGTGTGCACACACTGCCACGCGGCCGGCCGTTATCCAGGCCTTTCGTCCTTTCTCTCACTTACTCAGCACCCACTGGGCCAGTCAGGGATGATATTTCAAATATTTAAAACCAAGTCTGAGCACAGATTTTCTTCCCCCCAGGCTAGTGAAACTACTGTGTCCAAACACAAGAATCCAAATTCACAGAATGTGCTGGCAGGGTAGCTCCGTGGGGAAAGGATTTGCTTCAAGAGTTGCTCTCTGATGTCCACACACGTGCCAGGGTGTACACGTACACACAGACAGACAGACAGACAGACAGACAGACAGACAGACAGACAGATAGATAGATAGATAGATAGATAGATAGATAGATAGATAGATAAACAAATCTTTTAGATTTTTATTTTGTTTTTTGAGATAGGATCTCACTATGTACCCTTGGCTAGCTTGGAACTTGCTGTATAGACCAGGCTAGCCTCCAACTCACAGAGATCCACCTGCCTCTGCCTCTAGAGTGCTGGGATTAAAGGCGTATGAGATCATGCCCAGATTTTTTTTTTAAAAAAAAAAAGGAAGGAAAGAAAGAAAATGAAAATGAAAAACGAAACAAAAGAAAACCCAGCGCATAGAATGACTCCCATGAAGAGAATCAGTTTGTAAAACTACTGGTTGTGGTAGGGATGGATGGCGTGTACCTGAGGATCCTTGACTAACAAAAGCACTACCCTGGTGTGGGACTTTGACAGCGGAGCGGGGACGGGGGTGGGCAAAGGGCCTGCAGTGAAGCTTGAACTCCGGAGTTGGATCTTAGGACCCAAGGAGTTTGATCTCCTTCCACCTGGTTGAAGAAGAGCACTGACTCCCGAAAGCTGTTTTCTGTCCTCCACAAGCATGCCATGAAACAACCCCTCACGCCCAAAGAAAGAAATGAATGTACATTTTAAAAGATTTATGGGGGAGGGGTCTGTATGTGGTACAGGAGGCAAAGAGTACGCAGAAACTCCCTGTTTGCCTCTCAATTTTGTTGTGAATCTAAAATTGCCCTAAAAAAAAATAAATAAAATCCATAACAAAGATGTCTAGCCCTGGCTGTAGTAGCAACAGGGGATGGAGGGGTGGGTAGGATGGAGGGGTGGGGGGATGGAGGAGGGATGGAGGGGTGGGATATAGGGGGCCCAGGTGGTTCCCAAGGCCCTGCTGTGCTGGGCACATGGCCTTAGTGGTAAGTAGATCTGGGAGGCCCTGAGATCAGCCATGTCATGGGACACAGGATGGTGACTTTTTACCAAGCGGCTCACAGGTATTTCCGCTTTAACCATCTCCTTCCCAGCGCTGTTAACACCATCTGCCTCCACAGTGGTTTCCCACTAACGCTGCAGGTTCTCTTCAACTCCTGGCTGATGGTGCTTTTCTTCCCCTCGACCGGAAATTCCACCTGGGCTGTTTCCCTGCACCTAGTCTGTGAACTGCTCTAATCCTGCTCACGCAGGGACCCCGTGGTGGGGGCAGGCCAGACAGGTCTGGACACGTACGGCGGTCCCTTTAGCCGTAAGCATGAAGACAGCAACACACAGAAAGCTGTAAAATCCCGTAGCAAGATTTGGATGGGATGGGAAAGAGGTCTGGCAAGCTAAACCTCTACCTCTGTCACCTCCTCTTCCACTTTGGGGCTCTGTCACCCAGAGCACTGGCACTCACTGAGCTAGGTTTGTGTCCAGGAAGCCTGGGAAATGTTTATAGACGGACACTGCACCTGTGCCCTTGGGGTCCCCGCAGGCCTGGTGGTTGACTCACCAGCCCTGCCTGCTGGACCATCCAGTATATCCGTGCCGTTCATGGTGGTGCTGGGGAGAGAGCTAGCCATAGGATCAGATGTGCAAAGCCTGGCGCTGGCCCCTCACCTAAACCATACCCCATCCTGGCAGAAGCAGTGGACCTCACAGTCGCCCACCCTGGCACATACCTGCGTGGAATAATGTCCATAGGGCACAGGCTTGCTTCGTTCACCAGAGAAAATGTCATAGGGGCCACGAGTGCCAGTGGATCGTGCCACATAGTTCTCGATGCCACTTTTGATGGTGTAGGTCCCAGGTCCCAGGCCACTGCCCTAGAGACAAAAGTGGTGAAGGTGCCTATAGGGGAGTGGCCAAGGTGGGACTTGAGCCTCCCTGCCCCTGAGGTCATCCTCCAGGACCATGCAGGATGAGCCTGGGGGGGAGTACCTGGTGAGATATGGGGGGCGGCTTGTTGGACATCCGACACATAAGGCCCTCGGAATGTGAGCGGTTCCAGGCATTCTCCTCCAGCCGTGTGTATGGGTTACCCTTCTCCCCGTAATTTCCAGGGCCTGGATAATAGTTCTGCGGGGCAGGAGACAGAAACACAAAGGCTGTCAGGCCCACGTTTTGTGCTGGCTCATCTGGGGAAGAAATGCCTGGGGTTTCAAATCTCAAGAGAAACGAGGTTTTCAGATTGTGCATGTGTTACCCACCCCACCACCCAGCATCACCTGCGAGCCTCCTCCGTCACTGACACCTTTAACTCAAGTCCAGCTACACTGCCACCTCAGCACCTAGCATTCAGCCTGGTCTCCCTGCTCTTGTTTGCTTAACAATGCTTTCACACATACCCCAGGATTCCTTTCCTACCCTCTGGTTGGGCAATCATAGCAACCCTGCAAAGATCCCCAGACACCATCGCTCCTGGGACCCACCCTTTCCTCCCTAGCACACAGGCAGCTGGTCTGCAGCCTGAGTAGTCTCCCACACCTACAGTTCTGTGACTGGCTTCCTCACTGTGCTGCGAACAGGCTGGGATAGATAAGCAACCAGAGTCCTAGGTTGGGACCCTTGGCTCTGCTGCTTCCTAGCTGGGGGAGCTTGGGCCTCTGAGCCTCACGGTCCATGGGACTAACTCAGAGATGGTAATACTTTCCTGCAAGGAAGGATGATAAAACAGAATGTCTACAAAGCCCTCTGCCCAGGGCCTAGCACATAGTAGGTCCCATCACACAAGTCAGGGTGTGGTGACTGGAAGTTTTAGGGGCAGAGGAACTGTGGTTAGGATAGTATCAGAGGCCTGGATTAGCTTCTAGGGTCAGACGTTGGTTTTTGAAGTATAGTGAGCAGCGTTCATCTGTGGTGCAGGGAGGTAGGGCTTGTCTTGGGTGATATGCACCTTTTAGCCACATGGTGGCACTGCTGCTACACAGATGATGCAGCCCACCTCACCTCTGGGCCCAGCAACCAGACCCTAGGGGAGCCAGACATAGCAGAGGAGGCGGGACCTGTGCATGGAAAATCAGGCCACCCTGAGGAACCGATCTGTCTGTCCCCAGAAGAATGAGATGAGTCATGCTTCCTCCCATGGCTCAGAGGGCCATGGTGTGTTCCAGAGAAAACCCCATTGTTCAGAAGCTGGGCCCCTAACTGTGCTGACTTGATCCAAAGCCTTAACAGAAACCAGATGAAACCAAGTCAGCAGCCCCTGCAATCAAGACGCAGGAAACCTGTCAGTCAAGTCCTTGGCCTCCCCAGACCTCAGTGTCCTCTCACAACACCCAGGAGGACACTTGAAGGCCTTCCCTTGGCTGCAAGGCCCTCCTCACAGCCTTCACTCCGAACCCTCTCATTTCCCACCTCACCAGCTCTCTCTAGCCTGTCTATTGTTCTAACAACTAGCCAAGCGTATTCCCACCTCTGGTCCTTGGCCTATACTGTTCCCATTTCCAGGAACGTTCTAGCACAAGAGTCGGGTATCAGGCGTCCCCTTTGCTCACGACCCGCGGTTTTGTTCCAGAGGGCCCTTCCCAGACTGCTCTCTATACACCGCCTCACAGTATTCTCCTTCCTTGTGTCCTTTCCCCCTCAGCACCCTGACTAGATATGTGCTTCCTGCTTTGTTCTGTGGTTTGTGTCACTAGAAGAGACATGTTCAAAGAAGGGTGCTCCCCAAACTATCAAAGCTGCCACACTCTTCCCGCCAAGGACAGAGGGCCCGAGGGACAACAGGACCTACCCCAATGAGTCCTCGGAAGCGGGTCTCCCCGGAGCTGAGCAGCCCGCGCCTGCTCTGTGGTCTCTGCTGCAGCTGGGTTAAGAAGTCTTTGAAGTTGTAGGAGCCAGGCCCCAGCTTGTGCACCTGCCCCAACAGAAGAGACCACAGGATGAAGAGACCAGGGAAGGTCCAGCCAGGAAGGAGCCCAAGGGATGATGGTGCTCTCCAAGAGGAAGCTATGTCCACCAGGACTCTGAAGGAATAGCCGTCAGGACGGGAAGCCTGGTTCCTGGAGGTGGGGAGGACCATGCTCCAAGTCTCACCTGCTGCTGTCTTTCCTTCATGATGGACTGGTACTGGAAGTGGGGTAGCTGGGTCAGCCGAGTGGCTTCTTGGGCCCGAGCCCAGCCCGTGCCCAACTTCTGTTCCAGAAACTTCTTACTGAAGCACGTATCCTTGGAGTTATAGGTCCCAGGTCCTATATGGGACTAAATCAGAGGAGGCTCAGAGCTGAGTCAGTCATAACTATCTGCCTCTCCCACCCCCACCCCCACCCCCACCCCCAGCAAGTCCTCCCCCAAGCCCCTCTTGAGCTGGAAATGGAACCAGACAGTCCCCCAGCTGATACTCAGGGGCTCTGCACTCAAGAGTCAGTCCTGACTGCCCTGTCACTGGCCCCAATCATTCCACTTCAGGGAAGTATAGTGTAGGACCAGGCTGGTGCTGAAGTCTAGAAGGAAGCCTGCGGCCCCCAAACTCCTGGTTTTCCGCCACAGTCCGGAGTTTGTCAAACACAGCTGAAGCCTGGGTGTGAGCCAGGCTTGGGTTGGAGCATGCACAGGTCGGGTGGGCGAGGGACACAGACCACGTGAGAGGAGGCAGGCTCACCTGTTCCACAGAATGATGCCTGGAGTACGGGGCCTCTGTGAAGGTGCTTAACTTCTTCTTGTTGGGATAAACAGCGGAGACATCAAACCTAGGGAGTTATGTAGCCAAGTGAGAGCCCAATGCCTGGCATCTGGTCCCGGCTGGGGCAGCCCTGGGGGACAAGGGAGTTGGTTTCCCAGGAGAGATGACTTTAGCTGGCCCATGGAAGTGACTTTGGATCTGCTTCGTTGTTTTGAGCGTTCCAGAGATGTTCTGCCACTAACCATCACACCTAAGCTCTGCTTCTCCTCACAGCTTCATTCTTTTTTCCCAAGTCCTTATTACCCTCCCCACCTCTAGATAGCTACACTGCATAGTGTACACTTTATATCATCTCTGATATACTTTTAATAATATATATATGATTATTATCCATACCACCTCATGACCTCAGATCCTAGAACCATGTGTGGCACACAGGTCATTTATATGCAACTATATTAAATATAATATAAAGAGAAATATGACAGTTGGGCATAGTGTTGCACACATTTAATCCCAGCACTCAGGAGGCAGAGACAAGTGGATTTCTGTGAATTTGAGGCCAGCCTGGTCTACAGAACGAGTTCCAAGACAGCCAGGGTGATGCAGAGAGACTCTGTCTCAAAAATAAAAAAAAAGAAAAGAAAAAAAGAAGAAATATGACATCTGGGCTGCAAACCCACTCAGAACTTTTTTTTTTTTTCTTGGTTTTTAGAGACAGGGTTTCTCTGTGTAGCTTTGCACCTTTCCTGGATCTTGCTCTGTCCTGGATCTCGCTCTGTAGACCAGGCTGGCCTCGAACTCACAGAGATCCACCTGCCTCTGCCTGCCTCTGCCTCCCGAGTGCTGGGATTAAAGGCGTGCGCCACTACCGCCCGGCATCCACTGAGAACTTTTTAGCTGAGTGTTTCATGGACAGGGCACGTGGCCTCTCTGAATATGTTACGTAGAAGATGTTCTAGAAATAGTTTAAAGAACTTATTACAGAAGTGTAACAGAAAACAGAAGAACTTAGAGGCCAGGCGTGGTTGTTCACGCCCTTCAATCCCAGCGCGCAGAGGGCAATGGCAGGCAGATCTTTGTTGAGTTCAATGCCAGCCAGGGCTACATAGTGAGAAGAAGGAGCAGGGGAGAGGAGGAGGAGGAAGATGAAGGAGGAGAAGAAGAAAGAGGGAGAGGAGGAGGAGGAGGAGGAGGAGGAAGAGGAGGAGGAGGAGGGGGAGGAGGAGGAAAGACTCAGTGTGGTAGAGCCTGGGCCGGGAGGTGAGAGGTGGAGGAGGGGCGAGCCAGCCCTCTTCCCTTCCTCCCCCGGCTCCAGGCCTCAGGGTTAGCCTCCCTCTCCCGAGGCGGAGGAGCTGGTGGGGCCCACAGGAACTCCCTTGGACTCTGGGTGCCAGACCAAGAAGCAATTGGGCCCCACCTGTGACTCTGCACCCCGAAGGGCGCCCCTTTGAACCACTTCGGGGTGGTGGTGGACATGGTGTTGCGCGAGGGGCACGTGGAGTCCCACTGAACCTGGCCTCCAGCCTGACCCCACCCCCGCACTCACACCGCCCTGACACCGCGTGCTGCCAAGGCAACCCGCAGCCCGGGCGTTGTGATTCAGCAAGCACAGACCTGCTTCGTGCGTGCCACGTGGGACCTCCCCAGCGTGCTGGCGGCCCCCTGACGTTTTCATTCATTTTTATATTCCCAGTGCGGCCTCGCCAGAGACCCTTCTCGGATCCCTCCTGGGGTTTAATGAGAGTGTTCCTGTCACTTGGTGAGAATCCTTTTATTTCTGCTCGGACTTGGGAAAGCCCAGGCTCAGGAATCGCCTGCATGCCCACCTTGTGTTGACAGAAACCGATGGGAGAGCAGACTTGGGAATTCTGTTCCTTCTCTACTGGGAGGAACTCGGGGAAGGGCAAGTAAGGTGGAGAGATAGGTCTAGGAACATCAGTGGGATGTAGTAGCATCAGGACCGGCCCATACTCAGACATCCACTCTGAGCAGACACTGAAGAATGTCTGCAACCCAAATGTGGTCCCTGTCCTCTGAGTATAGTGGAAAAACAACGACCAGTAGTACACAGCTTGGCTAGGCTGCAGGGAGGAGGTGGGGGTGGGACTCGGCCTTTAGGCAGATACTTCAAGCTTCAGAGAGTAGAATCCCAAACGAGGAAGTGCTCACTCAGTGAAGAAAGAAGGGAGGGTGTGCCCCCAACCTGGCGTGACCAGATCTTCCTCCTACTACCTTCCCCCACAGAGAGCATCCTCTGGCTGTGCTATGAAAATGTCTCATGTCTCTATCATTATCAGATCCTGCCGAGGGCCGTCAGCAGAGACGGAACAAACATCTACCTACACCCGGCTCCCCAGGGTGACCGGATGGATAGCTGGAGTTAGACAGAGGACATGGGCAGTCCTGCATCCAACCGATGGCAACCCAGAGGCACAGCGGGCCTCTTACAGCCCCCACCACTACCATGACCACCAAAGCTGGTATTTAAATGGAGAGCTGGACTTCTGGCTCCAGGCCCGGTAGCCACATAAGTCACAGCTGATAGCGTGCCCACAGTACACCACCGAGCTGGTGGTCAGAGGCATCAGCCATGGCCTCCATCCCTCGCCAGCATGGGGACCTCAGGAAAGTCATCTCCTTTAAGTCTCAGCACGATTACCTGGAAAATGAAGCAATATTCTATCTCCCAGACTCCTGAGAAGATTAAATGACCTACTTTCAGTGCAAGAGTTCAGAGTCATACCTAGCCCTTGGGAAGGGCCTCTCAGAGGCCCACAGAAAGGGACTGTTTCGTTCACTCTTACCACAGTACTTGTCACTGGGAAATGGGCAGTAAACATTTGTTGAGTGATGAGAAATGAGTAAATGAATGTAGTCCAGTCTCTTAGTGACTCATACATCTGAAGACTGGTTTTGGTGTTTCCTGGCTGGTGACCCTGGACAAGGTATGCTCATGAGGCTTCCATTTCCCCACCTGGGACAGGACAGATGACTGGGGCTTCCTTGGAGAGCTCTACTGATGTGTCATGGAGTTGTGGCTGTCCTTGCACCGAGCAGGAGGCCTCTCTACCAGCCTGGGCCGCCTCAGGCCTCCGTAGGCACTCTTGTGGGATGCCTGCCGTTGCTTGTGTCTCCTCTGTTTTTACAGTGATCCTCTTGGCTGCAGGATGGCTGAAGGAGTAGGAGGAGATACAAACCAAGGTCCACGGGTCAGAGTCCCAGCTGCAAGACGGGGCAGGCCGGCGTGAGTCAGCTCTGTGCCGAGGCCTCTGCCCTGGACAGTCCAACCCTCCCCGTGATAGAAACTTCTTTGTCTGGCCAACTAATCCATTCTCCTTCACGGGTGCTACCACAACCTCTCCATCCCCACTCTCATTATGCAGGAAAGGAAGCTAAGACACAGACAGAATAAATTGTCCTGGCCACATCTAATAAGGTATGTAGTCACAGTCCATCCAGGACTCAACACTTGAGAGATCTGTAGCTACCCAGACTCCATTGCCAGGGCAATCAAGCCGCGCTTCTCAGCTAGGATGGAGACTCTGTGAGGGGCTTTCACCTCTACCTTTATCTTATCTTCTGCCACCTCTCCCCCACACTCTGTGAGCTCCAGGTAGGGGCAGCTCTAGCCCCGGGGTACACCCTAAGTTGCATTGAGAAACCGCTGGCCTTTTCAAACCTTTCCAGTGTCTATAACACACATACTCACACACTTACTCCCTTCTCTCCCAACTCCGACTCATCTTCTTAGGGTCAGATCAAAATCTTAGCCCACCCATCAGGATGTGAATATGAACAGAATTAGAGGAAAGGACATGTGTTGACAAGGATGTAGAGAGATTGGAACCTTTGTGCTTTGTTGATGGGAAAATACAATGGTTCTGCTGCTGTGAAACAGAACAGCCGTTCCTTAAAGAATTAACATGGAATTACAATATGACCCAGCAATTCTGCTTCTTAGTATGTGCCACAATATCAGGGAACACACACACACACACACACACACACACACACACACACACACACACTACCCCTGCTTGTAGCAGCATCATTCACAATGACCACAACCCATGTCTTTACCAGCAAATGATGGATAAACAAAGAGTGATAGGGATAGACAATACAGACCACAGCACATTGCTCACCCTTAAAAAGGGAGAAAAATGCTGGGCAGCGGTGGCGCATGCCTTTAATCCCAGCACTGGGGAGACAGAGCTAGGAGGATCTCTGTGAGTTCGAGGCCAGCCTGGTCTACAGAGTAAGATCCAGGACAGGCGCAAAGCTACACAGAGAAACCCTGTCTCAAAAAAAAAAAAAAAAAAAAAAAAAGGGGAGGGCTGGAGAGATGGCTCAGAGGTTAAGAGCACCGACTGCTCTTCCAGAGGTCCTGAGTTCAATTCCCAGCAACCACATGGTGGCTCACAACCATCTGTAATGACATCTGACACCCTCTTCTGTGTACATAATAAATAAATAAATCTTTAAAGAAAAAAGGGGGGGGAGGAAAAGCTGCCCAACAGTGGTGGTGTGCACCTTTAATCCCAGCATTTGGGATCCTACAGCAGCGGAAGAGTTCCAGACCAGCCAGGGCTACATAGTGAGTATGAAGTCAACCTGGACTGCACAGAGGCCCTATATGGAAAAAAAAATGCAAAAATAAAAAGGGAACTTCTTATTCATGCTACATCATGGATTAAGCTTGAAGTCATTATACTAAATGATAAGCCTGATACAAAAGAACAAATATGCTGGGCAGTGGTGGCACATTTTTAATCCCAGGACTTGGGAAGCAGAGTTAGGAGGATCTCAGTGAGTTCGAGACCAGCCTGGTCTACAAAGCGAGTTCCAGGACAGCCAGGACTGTTACACGGAGAAACTATGTCTTGAAAAACCAAAAAAAAAAAAAAAAGAAAGAAAAGAAAAGAAAGATAGAAAAGGAAAAGAACAAATATTATTTCACTTACATGAAGTGTTAGAATATTCAGTTGTGGAAAGGGAACGTGTAATGGCAGTTACCAGGCACTTGAGGATTTGGGCCAGGAAAGGACTGAGATGGAATCCTTTCTCCATCACTGAGCTGCATCCCTAATCCTTGCAAAAATTTTTATTTTTATTTTGAGACAGGGTCTCACATGTTGTCTGACCAATCTGGTGAGCCTTGAACTAGCAATTCCCCTGCCTCAGCCTCCTACTGAGTAACTGATACTAAAACATGAGCCATCACATCTGGTAGGAGTGATTATTTAAATAGATGTGGAGTTTCAATTTTGGAAGATGAAAAGTTTTCAGAAATGGAAGGTGGTGATAATGTGACTTTGCTTAATGCCAGTAAACTGTACAGTTAAAAACCGACTAAAATGGCTGGGTGTGGTGGTACACCAAAGGGCAGAGGCAGACTGATCTATGTGGTTTTGAGGCCAGCTTGGTTTATATAGTGAGTCCAGGCCAGCCAGAGTTATATGGAAAGACCCTGTCTCAAAAAACAAACAAACAGATAAAATTTGGCCAAGGAGATGGCTCAGTGTGTAAAGGCCCTTGCTACCTAGCCTGACAACCTGAGTTGGAGCCCCAGAACCCAAATAAGGGGGAAAAAAACGGACTCCAGAAAGTTGTCCTCAGATCTATATAGGGGTGCCCTGACACATGTGTGCCCCCACCACACAAACACACACAATAAAAATTTTTTAAGTCACTTGGAAATTTTTATATGAACTATACTGCCACAATTTGAAAAAAAAAAATTAAAAAGCAAAGCTCTCTGGAAATTCCTCCCGATACTTCAAAGCAATGGGAGATTGTTTCAGCTCGTGATGGCCAGCAACTTAAGGTAAACTGTGCACTAAAGGATATTAAATGTAGCCGGGTGGTGGTGGCAGGCGCCTTTAATCCCAGCACTCGGGGAGATCGAAGCCAGCCTGGGCTACAGAGCGAGTTCCAGGAAAGGCGCAAAGCTACGCAGAGAAACCCGTCTCGAAAAACAAAAACAAAAAAAAAGAACATTAAGTGTAGTATGTTTCAAATCTAAAGCTAGTAAGTAAAAACAGCACCCAAATGTTTTGACTTGAAAATATTGCTGAAGTCGTGTTTCCTCAAATTAACGAGTTCTTTTGTGAAATCCTTCCGAGGAGGATGAGACAAGAGCCCAAACACAGGATGGGTGAGGAAGAGTCAGTCCAAGGTCCAGACCTTCCGGGAAGCCTTACCACACCGGGCCTTACAGTCCAGCCTGCACTCTGGAAGCCAGGTGACCGCTCCAACCTGAGAGGGAGATAAGACAGCGCTAGGAAACCGTGGTCCAGAGCAGGGAGCAGGGAGCAGGACCAGCTGGGCGCCAATCTGGAGAGAAGCGCAGCCCATGCGTATCCAGAGCAGCCATCCCTCAGTTTACCGCTGTACTTCCCTGCCCCTCGGAGGTGACTGCATCATGGAGAGTATAAGGAATTGTGCTTTATTAGGGATGGAGAAGAAAAAGTAGACGCAGCTCTTGGGTGCCTGATTCTTGCTGTCTGGGCTCACCGCTGAGTACAGGAGAGGCAGAGAGTCTAGATGCATAATGGCCAGAGAAAGACCGGAGAGCATTGGCCTGCTGTGTTCTGCGGAAGGGCGCTGGGCCACACCACAGCGCTGGAGTGAGGAAGGCTTGCGCAGCTGGAAGGGCCTGTCCTGACAGCTCTGTATGGAGGGCGGAGCAGTGCCAGTGGAGAAAGGACCTGGCCGGCTTGGGCAACCTGAGGTTCCAGGTCTCCTTAGGCATGCCCTGGTTCTGTGACCTTGGCCAGCACCTTTCTCTTCTAAGCTTGTTTTTGCGTCTGCTGAGTAGTCAAAATCTGCCTTCGCCACTCACCGGGTTTGTGGCAAGGGACCACACCTGTTTTTCAGGCACACCTGTTTGTGCAATGCTGATGTCTAGCAGCGAAAGCGGAAACACCTACAGGGCGAGCCCTCGGCCGGCTCTGGGAGCCACCCACTTGCAAGAGGTGCCCAGGACCGTCTTGCGGGGCTCCCTCCGGGCCGCCCCAACCACTGTCCTCCGCAGCCTTGGGAGCTAGGAGGAGCCAGGACAGCCCAGGGGCAGCCATGACGGAGCCTGAGGCTGGGACCGAGGACCTGGACACCCTCGTCGAGGAACTGGACTACCTGCCCGGCCACTTCCACCTGGAGATGCAGCTCAATTTTGAGCCGCGCTCACCGGCTCAGCTGCGCACTCGGGACCTGAAGCTCCAACGGGAGGGTCTGCGGCAGGAGCTGGAGCTGGTGGCCTCCCCGCAGCTGCTTGCCGTGCGTCACCTCCTGGGAACCTTTTCCTTCTACCTGGAGGAGCTGGACGAGGCCCGCGAGCGTTTCCTGGAGGTGGCCCGCGAAGACCCTGGCAACCTCAACGCCTGGGCCAATCTGGCACACGTCTACGGGCAACTGGGACAGGAGGAAGAGGAGGAGGCGTGTGCCGCGAGACTGGCGGCCCTCATGGGCCTGGCAGGGGATCCCGAAGATTCAGGAGACCCACGGCTCCGCGCCGCCCGCTGCCTGGCAGAGCAAGGATACGCACACGGCTTCGACGTGGGCTGTGCCAGTCCGGAGGAGCGCGCACAGGTGCTGGAGGCAGGCATCGCCCTCTACGACAAGGCGCTGGGCTATGGGCAGCAGGTGAGTGCTGGTAGGACTCATCCATTTCCTGTGCAGGGATGCCCCCCACCATTCCCGGCCCAGGCGGCCCAATAAATAGCTTTGTGTTCTCGGGTACTGCCTACCTAGCTTTCTGTTTCAGCACCAAGGCAAATCCAACTAGGCTAACTCATCCCTTCCTCTGCCAGCAAGTACCTGTTGTGGACCCTATGCACACTCACCTAATAAGAGGCACAATCAGACGCCAAAAACCTGGCAGATTTTCTCCCTCCTCTCTCTCCTCATCCACCTATCTATTTAGACCCCAATGTTTGTCAGCTCCTCTGCCTCAGCTTAGAAGGGCTTCCCTCTCCTCCCCAGCCTTCCTCTGCCAGCCCAGCCTCTGGAATTCTCCTGCCCCATGCTTCTCTCAGCTGTTGATACATCCGCTGCATCTCACCGGCCATGTCTTCAGCTCAGCCTCCTCCCCACGGGCTGGAAGAACAAGTCCTAGGCTGGAGTGGCATTTGAGGCCCTCGGTCCTCGATGCAGGCTTTCACTACATCCCACATCCACTCCATCCCCTGTGGGCGGGCTGCCTTCCTGTGTCTTATCTGCCTCTTCCTGGGGTAGCTCTTGCTCCTGTGGCCGGCAGAGCCCTCTGTAGCTCTCCGATTTGCCTCAAATTTCCCCTCCCAAGGAAGCCTCCATGATTCCAGGCTGGTCATCGCATCCTCTCGGCTTCTCCGGCACTGTCGCCAACTGTCCCTCCAGCTCAGTCTCACAGCTTTGAGAGGGACACAGTGTTCATCTGATTTATCACTGTAAACCAGTCTGGTACACAGTGACGCTGATAGGTTCTGGCACTAAGTAGACCCTAGTACAGTCATTTCTCCTGCTGATCAAGGGTCCTAAGTTCAGCAGCCTATGCAATAAGCTCTTACGATAGAGCATCCCCGTGGCTCTGGAATCGAGGTGCGGTTCTACTCCGTGTGTGGGGCTGTGGTGTCCTCTGAAGGTTTGCCTGACTGGGGACCATCTACAGCCACACTAGTTCATAATCCATAGGGTATAGTTCCTAGCTGGTTGTTGATGTTTTGCTGTTTTCTGTTTCTTAGAAACAAGCCAATGGGTCCAGTCTACACTGCAAGGGAGGGGGTTACACAGGTCAGAAATACCAGCAGGTGGGGCTCACTGGGGGCATCCCAGAGGCGCCTGTCACTGAGGCTGATGGAAGAGTGATGTGGGGGTGTTATTTTCTTGAGAGCAATGCTCTGGCACGTCTCCATTCACAAAGCCTCCACACACACATCCTAGGTGTCTTTGCCACCAAAGGGTACAACTTCTTTAAGGAAAAATCTTGGAATGGTGACTTCAGGGAGGCCAAGTTGGAGGGTGTGGACTTGAACTAAGGACAACAGTACAGGATAGAGGTCAAGAGGAGACGTGGCTGAAAGGGTCCAGGTCCAAGTCCCCGCTCCCCGAGCTCTCTAGCTCCAGTCAGACCGATACCTGGCTCTCCAAGTGCCCTCCCCTCTTGGTGAAATGAGATAATCATGGCATGCATGTCATAGGCTTTCTCATTAGTATAATGGTGGCACCATTTGGTTGATGGCATAATTAAGAGTTAATGTTCGTAAAGTTCCTAGAGAGGGCCTGCACGGAGACAGCCACAGGTGATCCTCCATCTCTTCACCTACAAAGCCTCCTCCACCCCAAGCTAGGTGTAGCTGTGAGCATGACATGGAGTCAGCAGGGACCTCTAGTTTTGAATCCTGAACTTGACGTTAAATGCCAGGCCATTGGGCGTGGCTAGTGCATCCAGCACTGTAAGTGTTGAGTGTGATTGTGGTCACAGGTCACAGCAACAGTGTAGTGCTTGAAAGAGCCCTGGGTGGGGAGCTGGAGGCTCAGGGACTCAGCCTCAGGGAGACCCACAGTGGAGGTTTCCCTCCACACTGCCATTTCCCCATCTGTGGAATAACACAGGAAGGGAGATGTATAGCTACTGAGGTCCTTTTCTGATCTCAGGAGGTGTTCAGGGGACGAAGGCTTCCTAGAGGAGGTGGTCAGGGAGGCAAAGGCTGAGGCCAGCTCCTGTCTGTGTAGTCAGCACAAACCACAGCAGGTACCGCCCAGCCAGGGGACAGCCACAGGGTGGAATGCTGAGGGGTTGTTGCTTTGGGGAGCTCCCTCTCAGTTCTGTGCAGAGCAGCTGTGGTCAGGAGAGGTAGGGTTTGCCTCCTGCCCGGCTGCCAGTGTTCATGCCCATGCTCATGAAGTATGTGGTGCTGCGCGCGTGCTCAGTAAAAACAAAAACAGTGATGATTTTGGCAATCAGAGTTAGGGACTTGGGCTGGAGCACTCAGCTCCGTTACTGTGTTGCTGCGTGGCTTAAACAAGCTGTTTGACTCTGGCCTCCATGTAGACTTCACAGATGCCAGTACTGAGCTCTGGATCTCTCCCTGAGACATACTATGGTTATCCTGTTAAACGTTATGGAGACCTGGCCATGCCTAGCAGGTGGTTACTGAATTTCTCTACATTTATCCATACCTACTGTGTGCCAGGATTGTATTTAAGAAGTCCCAATATTAAGAAGCTCCTGAACAACAGGGAAAGCAAGCGTTAGTTCCTCCGTTAATCACCTTACCCAAGCCCTTCCTCTGGAACCAGAAGCCAAAAGGACAGGTTAGAGATGCCCCTACAGCTGCCTGAGGCCACCGGCCCATAGCACATGACGCTTTCTAAATATTGAGCACCAGAGAGCATGCTCTCTGAAATAAAACTAGTTCCCCAGGGCCTGACCATGGACATGGACTTCAGTGGCACATGGGGACCCAATGTCGGCATCAGCAATGACCTGGAAAATCCAGGTTCTATGGAATAGAAAAGCAAGGTGCAAGTCCCAGAGAAGTGATGCTTTCCAGCAGAGGTGACTGACGGAAGCTTCTGGAAGGGGTAGAAATCCGTTAGCAGGGATAAGCTGAGGGCATTTCCAGCATGATGTCTGTAAAGGCCCTACAGCAGGAGCTTACAGAGCATCAGGACTTCAGAGACAGGTGGCCTAGGGCGGGAGACAGGGCCAGAAGGAGGCAGCCTGAAGCTTTGTAGAGATCGCATGATGACTGAAGAGCTACTGGCGTGGGCTCTGAAAGTGGGTCCCACCTGCCTCTTTAGCCACACTTTCCCTGACTGCCATGGCCCCTCTCACAGCAGTCCTGACATATACAATTCTCCAGACGGCCTGGGTAGCTTTATCCCTCCCTGAGTAAGACTATCCTCTTACCTAGACAGTGAGTGCATCCGTCAGAGCCTATCCCACATGTCACCAGCTTCTGGGAGCCTCCTCACATAGCTGCCCCCTCTGGGCACCTTCCCACTTCATCTTACAGGAGAACCCCACGGTTCAGTTGAGGGGGAGCTGAGGCTCTGCCAACAGTTTGCCTGAGGGTAATAAGCTAGGAAGTGGAGTTGATAGTCCCATCCTGGCTTGCCTCAAGGCCTTTGCTTTTCTCTGGGATAAGAGAAGGTGGTCAGAGGGAGACCCCCTCACAAGAACTCTCAGAAATCTAGGATGGGGCCTACTGGGAGAGCTCAGGTAGGCCAGTCGCCATTCTTGGGGAGATCACTGAAGGCAGGAGGTAGAGGCACTCCGGGTGGGAAGCAGGAGGAGGGACTCCCCAGCTTCAAGAGCATTTGTGGGAGCGGTAGAGATGGGCAGTGGCCACCTCAGCTTGTGAAATGCAGGAGGTTTTCGACCTGTTGGGAGGGGTTGCCACAGACAGGCAGGATGAATCGGGAGCTCCTTGAGGCCAGAGGACAAAAGACTGTGGGAGCGTAGGAGCTGTTCATCTAACCTCTACTACAAAGGAAGGCGCGTGAAGCTCATCCTTCAGCTTAAAACTGGTGTGTGAGAGGGGGTGAGTCTAGTCTCCGCTCTTCATTCCCTGTTGAGAGGTTTGGGGTTGCGGTGCTGGGGGTGGAATCCAGGCCTTGCTACACTAGACAGGCGCTCTATTGCTGGGCTATACCTCTAAGCCTTGCTCCTCTTTCTGGACAAAATTATGAAGAGATGTGTTGCTTTTATCACTCTTCCCTTCCTCTGAAGACTACCTTTACACAGACACACACACACACACACACACACACACACACACACACACACACACGCACGCACACGCACGCGCACACACGCATGCACGCATGCATGCACACACGCACCCAGAGGCGGGGGTTGGGGTGGGGAGAAGCAGAGAAAGAAAAAGACATTGATTGATTTGCAGCAATCCCTGGTCACAGACCTCAAGGTTCCGTCGACATGAAGAGCGCAAGATTTGTCTTTAGACAGATCAGGTGGAGATTCTGCCCCAGCCCCAGGTTCCAATAACACAAAGCAAGGTACAAGTAAGTGCACAAAAATTTACCCTGGGGAGCCAATGAGTTTATTAGGCTTATTTACCAAGCAGCAGGTGAAGGGTTACAGGAAGGGACATAGGAAGCAGCCTCGCTGGAAAGTCTGAACTCAGTGTGGATGATGACTGTCGTCTGTGTAGAGAGAGAGCCCCTCCATAATCCTTCCTCACCTAAACCCTCTAGCCTCCCACCCCAGGACCCCAAGGCCACACGTAATTAGGGCAGAATCGCTACAAGTGGTTGGAAGGAGTGGGAGGACACTCAGCTTGAGGGTCCCGAGACTCTCTCTGCCCCTTCTTTCTAAGAGGGAAGGTCAACAGGCCCAGCCGGACTGAGCTTTGTGAGCAGGCCAGCAGAACTCCGGGGAATGGTGGCAGTTTTGCTTGGGGTCGGGGGTGGTCCTGTACAACACATGCCTGCCAATATACGTGCAGATCCACACGTGAACACACACGAACACTCATTTGCACACATGTATGCCCACACAAGTGAGCACTCACACCTGCATGCTCCTCCACTCACACACTAGCCCCTCCCCACGCCTCACAGCAGGCCTGGGTAATAAAAAGTCCCACTCCAAGACTGGAGCCTGTGGGCGGTCTGAGCCCAGAACTTCACTTTCATTAGCGTTTGTATCTAACTCCGACCTCAGGGACCCACTTCCTGTTAGGCATTGTGTTTCCCCTCACATGCAAGGCACAGCAGGCTCCAGAGGGGAAGCAACCTTCCAGGGGGACCCAGTGCACTCAGTGCACTTGGATTTCATCATTGGTGATGCTGGAGGGCAGGGAAGTGAAGCCTCCGGCCAGCTTCACAGAGAGTGGGCATTCCATCGTTCATGCCTAGCAGGGTTGAAAGGGGACCCTCAGTCAGCAAACCTAAGGTCCTTGTGTGCACACTGGGTACACACACTTCCGCAGTTCTGGGTGCTCTGATTTGGTTCAGGATGGATAAAGCCAGATGAAGCCAACTGGAGGATGAAGTCAGACCACCGGCTAATGAGCTGGGCGCTGAGCATGCCTGTGATTTTTCCACATCGTCTCACTTGATCTCATAGAAATGCTAGCAATGCCGAGTTATTAACACCATTCTACAGATGAGGAAACAGAGGCTCAGAGAGGTGCAGCCCTGCCCAAGGGCACACAGCCATGAGTGACAGGCAGGGACTGAAGTCAAGCGTATTGGCTCAGAATATGGCTTCACATCATCCTTGTGATGCCCTTGGAGCCGCTCACATCTGCTGATGGTTGCTTCTGGGGCTGCTGCTGCCTTCTTTCCCCACTTACCTGGTAACCTCGAGGGCTGGGTCTCCATGTTCTCACAGACACAGGACCCCAGAGGTCAGTTGTTTTTAGCATCATCTGACTCAGGGGAGGAACCTCTCCCTGTCCTGTCCAGTGTGCTCGGAGGCTGTCTGTGTCACCGCTGAAGACTTTCCACTTGTGGTGGAAGGACACATTCTTAGGCAGGTCTGACACCTTGTGACTATTTCGGCAGGGTCAGCCTTCACGAGGCCAGGGGTTCGGGATTTAATTGAAAAACTGGTTTTTGGAGATCAGAACTGAATCCCGGCCCTTCTACCCGAGCTGTGGGACTGAGCTGTGACTCTTAGGCTGTTTTCTAATCCGTACAAGGAAGACACTATACCTTCCGAGGCTGCTTTGGGAATCGGGTTCCACTATGCCCCGCAAGCCCAGTGACCTAGGGGAAAGCTTCTTCCTTTCCATCAGTCCCCTCCCAGCACAGCATTAGTCATGGGGGGTGGAGGGGCCTCCCCGGAATGTAAAGAGCAGCTGCCAGGGCAAAGTTCACCCTGCCAGGTAAATACTCTCTGAGAACCTAGTTGACCATCTAGTCTAATCAGAAGTCTATAGCTCTGTAAACCGAGGGTTTAATGAGAAAGAAATTGAAATCCTTTACAATCACCAAGCTTCCAATGCTCCTGTCTCTGAACCCTCGAGGCACCACCTGTGGGCATGCTTGAGTTAGTACAAACCTGCTCGGTGACAGTGTATCTTATCCCACTAGTTCTGACAGGTCACCTGCCTTTGTCCCTTTACCCCATGCGCCACAGAAGCAAGATCTTCAGGTGTCCCTGAGAGGACAGGTCTGATCCTTCAGCCCACTGAAAAGGAATGCACCATCACATCCAGGCTTAGCTGTTTGTTAGATCACACAATTTGACAGTCACAAATTTTGCTGTGCAGAGCACACCATGAGCTAGCTCATTTCACTCCCTCAAGAGTTACTTACTAGGGGGAACGTTTGTAGATGAGACAGCCATAATGGAGCGGTGAGTTCTCTGTGAGATCTCTGTGAGAGAGAGAGGGGTGCTCCTCTCAGCCCTTTTCACCCCACCCTCTGTAGGGAGTCCAGCCACTGGCTTTCAAACTTAGCGCAGTAGAGAGGGTTGTTAGCAGGCAGCTTCCTGGGCCACACCTCTAGAGAGCCACAGAAGGGTGAGTAAGAATTCGCGTTTCTAAATCCGGACCTGGTAGCTCACACAGTAATCCTAGCACACCCAGACTGAGGCAGGAGGATTGCCACAAGTTTGAAGCCAACCTAGACTACAATATAAAACCCTGTCTCAAAAAAAAAAAAAAAAAAAAAAACCAAACCAGGTTGGCATGGAACTCACAGAGATCTCACAGAGAACTCACCGCTCCATTATGGCTGTCTCATCTACAAACGTTCCCCCTAGTAAGTAACTCTTGAGGGAGTGAAATGAGCTAGCTCATGGTGTGCTCTGCACAGCAAAATTTGTGACTGTCAAATTGTGTGATCTAACAAACAGCTAAGCCTGGATGTGATGGTGCATTCCTGTAATCTTAGCAGGAGATGGAGGTAGGATGATGTCAAGCTAGCCCAGGACATGCAGTAAGACCCTCTCTCATTGAACAGGGGTGTGGCGGGGATGGACTACCAGGAGTGTTCCTAAGTCTCACGGTCCAGGCTTTCACATCAGTCATGTGGCTCTGAGGACACCATCTTGCCTCACTTTTCCCATCTGTACTAAGATGGTAATGATTCTCACTTTCCCTTCCATGCAGGACATTCTGAAGCCCTAATTAAGTTGTGCGAAAGTGCTTTGCAAATGGTAACCGCTGTTTAAACCCTGGCTCTTTGCAGTTAGATAGTGTGGAAAGAGTAGGAACTTGGAAGTCAGAGGCGGCTTTCTGCCTGCTTTCCACATCTCGGGCGGGGGGGGGGGGGGGGTGGGGGGGGGGGGGGGGGGGGGGTACAAAATGACAAGACACTCAGGGAAGCATCAGGCTGATTCTTGGGGAACTCCCAGGGTCTAGCCCCCTCTCTCACCTGCAGCTAGCCCCAGGGTGGCTGCTTTCCCTGCAGACTCAGGCTGAGCCTCATGCTGTTCCTTCTTGAGACTCTGCCCCAGGATGGAGGCCAGCCTGCAGCCTAGGCTCTGATGCTGGCTGGTCCCCTCTGCCCCAGGATGAAGGCCAGCCTGAAGCCTAGGCTCTGATGCTGGC
>CABHPQ010002219.1:0-13025 GCA_902168405.1 Peromyscus aztecus | reverse complement strand
CCTCATCTTCTCTACTCCTGTCACCTGACCTGGTAGCCATCAAGCTTTCGGTCTGGTCTCTATGGCGCAGGAAGTGAACAGCAAACGCCTTCCCTGGAGTTGATGTAGTTGTTACTGGTCATAAGGATGCTCACCATAAAGCCAGAAAGTGGTGCTACGAAAGATATTTCATGCTATGCTCCGGTTTAATCCTCTTAAGAGTCCCCTGAGAAGTGAGACATGTGCCAGTCGGGGGGGGGGGGGGGGGGGGGGGGGGCGCATGGCACAGGGAGGCAGCAGCCAGCTTCCTCAGGGTCCTGCATTCACTTGGTGAGAATGACAGCCAGCCTTAGCTCCTCCCTCTGTTCCCTGTGGCTCCTAAGGTCACACTTACTACTCAGATGACCAGAGCAAGAAGGAATATGATAGAAGGGAACGCACAGGTCAAGGTGGAAGCTTCAGCCCCTTGTGTGACTCAGGAGCCCAGACCTGGCTATGGTAGCTCTGCCCAACTCTTGTTCTGATGTGCTTTCTTCCATCTTGCTGGCCTGGGTCTCCACCTAGAACCCTCCCCCCATAGATAACCAGTTGGCTTTCTCCCTTCCTGCAGACCTGACACACTCCAGCTTCTTTCCAGTGACCTCTCTCTCTCTCTCTCTTTTTTAAATATTTATTTATTTGCTATGTATACAGTATTCTTTCTGCATGCTTGCCTACAGGCCAGAGGAGGGCATCAGATCTCATTACAATGGTTGGGAGCCACTATGTGGTTGCTGGGAATTGAACTCAGGACCTCTGGAAGAACAGGCAGTGCTCTTAACCTCTGAGCCATCTCTCCAGCCCTCCAGTGACCTCTTATTGAAAATGTCAAACTACCTGCCAGTGTTTTCTGTCCTTCCCTGCTTTACTTTTCCTTCTTTTATTTATTTGTTTGTTTGTTTTTTGAGACAGGGTTTCTCTGTGTAACAGCTCTGGCTTTCCTGGAACTCTGTAGACCAGGCTGGCCTTGAACTCACAGAGATCCTCCTGCCTCTGCCTTCCAAGTGCTGGGATCAAAGGCATGTGCCACCACCGCCCGGCTGATTTTTCTTCTTAACAGCTGACACACTGTTTACTACTTACCCTGTTTATTTTTTCTCCCTACTAACATACAAGCCCATGAGAGCAAATGCTTTGCCATTTTATTTTCCATTGTATCCTCAGTGCCTGGCACATAATAAGTTTTGTGAATTGCTAACTTTTCAGCTTAAAAAATGGAGTTCAAGTGTTATGAAACTTCCTCTAGGTTATATAGCTGATTGTGAGGACATTCAATACATGTTTGCTGAAAGAATGGGTGAATGAATGAATGAATGATCTTACTTCATCCTGCTCCTTGCTGTATAAGCAGGGAGACAGGCCCAGAATGGGAAGTGGTTACCCTAGCTGGCACAAAACTAAGATCCAGGACTCCTGGGTCCCAGCCTTGGGTGCCAGGCTTTCTGCAACCACATAGGATGCCCCTGATTGCTGCCAAGAAGCAACCTGGCTTTTCGTGAGATCAGAAAGGAGGCAGATGTCTTGTGGGGAGGACCTGCTCTGAGTTGTTCCTCTGCTGCAGGTCCGAATCAGAGCCTATGTCCACGACCTGGAACGGGCCAAGGTGGGGCTCGGGGGTATGCCTGACAGGAACCACCTGGCCTGTGCCAAAGCTGACCTTGAGGAAGTGGTCAAGGTGTACCCAGGCCTCAGGACCTACCTAGACATCGGCCAGGTAAGAGAAACAAGGGCTGCCTGGCCACTGAGGATGGAGAGGAATAAGTGATGTCCACCCCTGCCCTCCTCCTCTAGCTGTCCTGTGGATTGGACGCAATAATTTGGATGGTGTTTGGAAGCCTCCCTCACCCCACCCTCTACCCCTCTCAGCAGTCAGTATAGACGTGATGTGCTCAGGGGAAGGGCTATCAAAGGTAACCACATCATAATTGTACGTGGGAGGGCTTGTTCAAGGTCATAAGGCTCTGTGGAAGAGCTGGGACTAGAGCCTTGGTACAGGGCTTTCCAGGGGGCAGGAACAATATCTCTAATCAATAGGGGAAATGGGGGGACTGATGAGGGGGGTAGGGTGCAAAGCAGAAAGGCTCAGAGGCCACACCCACCCAGGTTTACTACTACATGGGCGTGGACGCCATGCGGGAGCTGCTGGCCGTGGATGAGACTGCGCTCAACCAGGCGCTGGTCTTCCTGGCGAAGGCTGGCGAGTTGGAGCTGGGAGACACGTTGCCAGAGCTGCAGCTGCTGCGCGGCAAATGCTTGCGAGTCCAGGGCGAGGATGCGAACGCTGCAGCCTGCTTCAAGCGTGCGGTGGAGCTGGACGACACCGGCTCCAGCCACACCGAGGGCTTCGGCTTCCTGCTCGAGGCGCTGCTGGCCCAGTGGAGCCAGGCGCAGCTGAGCGATGGCGAGGTGGGCTGCGAGGTGGACATCTGGCTGTGCCACGCCCAGAGCAAGTACCCAGTGGCACGCCTACGCCAGGAGCTGCAGCGTGTGTGGCGCGGCCACACGGATGAGGTCCTGGGCCTGGCCCGTGCGTTGGTCGCCCAGGGACGGCCCGCACTAGTGCGCCTGCTCTTTGAGACTATGGAACACGAGGGCCATGCAAAAGTGGAGCATCCTCCTCCTGAGTCGGATGCTGATGCCCTGATGAGGCCCAGTCCCGAAGTGGCCCCACCCAGATGATTGGATCTAGTCATGGCATTCAAGAGAGCCCACCTGTCAGGGCGAGCAGAACCAGAACGTTTTCTGTGCTGGGCTACAGTTCAGTAGAAGGCTTGCTCTGGGTTCGTTTCCTACACCTGGGGGGTGGGGGAAATCAAAGCAGATTTTCTCCCCCTACCGAAACTGTGAATGGGTATTGTGGAATGTTTTATAAATTTGAAATAGCCATAAGGCAGAAAATGGGCACTTGCAGGAAATCCTGCAGGGCAAGGAGTCTGGGAGCAGGACATGAGAGGCCACTGGAAAACGGCCGCCTGAGGAAAAGAACTGGACAAACACACAGCGAAAATAGGATGGCTCAAGTCTTCCGACAGAAAAGGTAGCTGTCTCAGACGTGACTTGCTATCCCCGATGTCTGAGTGGCTGCCATTGAAGTCCCTAGGGCCACACTGAAAGTTTCGCTGAGTGGGTCTCAAGTCCTCAGCCAGAAAAGCCTGGCTAAAACAGACCAAGGTGGCACTGAGCGTGGGTGCAGACTGGGTTCTGACTTCAGCCCAGGTGCTCAGAGTCAGTTCCTTCCTCTCCATCAGCTTCCAGCAGGCCTCTGCTTTGGTCAGCCTTCTTGGAAGGCTTCCCAAAGTCCTTGAAATAAAACTCATCAAAAACACCCTTACTGGCCTTCCCTGTCTTCTCCGAGTCCCTGCTCCTGTCCTGTTGAGTTTTTCTTGTTGTTGTTGTTTATTTTATCGTTTTATGATACCTGAAGGATTTTTCTGATAACCTCATTTACACATTGTATAAGTGGTCAGCAAACACCCATTCTCATCTCCCTCAGGGAAATTACTTCGCAAAGCACAGGCCAAATGCCAAAGTGCCAAACTCCAGAACAATTTTGGGGCCAGAACCTACCTTGTCTTTGCCTGGCCCTCAGAGAGGTCTAGCAGTCTCGACCATGAAAAGCCATTAGGAAAACACTTCGTGGACCACCCTCAGGACTTAAGATCTACAAACTACTGGAGACTTATGGAAGTTATTGAAAGGCACCCCCCGCCCCCCACTGTCCTCAGCTAGCCTAAGTGACCCTTCTGCAGTGTGGTAAAGAATGTGCTGTCCCAGAACCCGGCTCTTGACTGCTCCTCTTCAACAAGCCGAGGCTCTGAGAGGACCAGCAGTTCCCTGCTCTTTTGGTTTCATGTGAAAGCCCTGCAGACTCCCCTGCCCACTGGGTGGCTGGAGGATAAATGTTACCCAGATGAAGTCACAGGAGGCTCAGTCCTTGCACTGCCTGCCCTCTCTTCTCCTGGGTCTCACAGCTGCTAGGCAGCTGGGAACATCTGTTTGAGAACATGAGCGAGGGATGTGAAAGATTATAAAATGGGCAGGACTCCCCAGTCATGGGTTTCAAAGATCTACAAGTTTCAAAGAACCTTAGTTCTCACCTGCTCACGCCCCCCATCTAAAGCATGACTCCTGAACACTGAGAGGGAGTGTCTCCAAAGCATTACACACGGCGGACAGGCAGATTACTGCATCACAAGAGAATTCATTGAAGCCAGGTATGGTGGCTCACACCTGTAATCCTGCCTTGGGATCAAGACCAGGCTGGGCTACATAGTGAGTTCCAGAGAGCCTGTCTGGAAAGCTAAACAAATGAAAGAAGAAAGAAAATTAAAAAAAAAAAAAAAAAAAAAAAAAGGAAAAATAAAGAAAATCCACAGAAAACAAATCAGTTCATTTTTAACATGTCTGTCCTTTTATAGAGTTGAAATCTTTTCTAAAACTTTTTTCCCCAATTCAAGTTCGCTTTCTGGGGCCATAGAGCATAGACTCTAATAAGCGAAGTGGCCTTGAACAGACTCCTTCCTCTGGTCACCGTTCTCCTGGTATGGCGCTGTTGTACAGTGTTGTGGGCCTGCTGGCCGGGCTTCCGGCCTCCAGCCCCAGCCTGGGCGCTCACAGTGAAGGTTCGAGCAGCTACAAGCTGTGCAGAGCAGGGTTTCTCTCTATCCCTAATCAGCCCCCAAGGGAGCACCCTGCGTGCGTGCGTGGTGGTGGTGGCTGCCTGCCAAATGAAGTGAAATATCTCCTCCTCAGACTGTGACTTTTTTCTTGTTTAGGGAAGGGAAGGATAACGACTTTTAGCACTTTACAGCTCAGCAGTAAAATGAGCAGATGGAAACAGATTCAGCACTGCGGACTGAAGCTCTTCCAGCCAGAAACCCCCACCCCCCAACACACACACACACACACACACACACACACACACACACACACACACACAAGTTCTTGGGGCCGGAGTGACTGGCAGGCTTGCTGATGAGGACAGAGACAGGGGTCCTTCTCCTCTCTCAGTTCTGCCACACCCAGCTGCTCACACCAGGTTTCACACCTGTTCTAAATCTACCCTCAACCCCACCTCACCCTCTGACAGGTACCTCCACCCCACCGCCATCCCCAGCTATCACACCTCCCTGCCTCTGCCCTCACAGTTCCACCCAGCTAGAGCCAGCCTCCTCCCAGGTCAATTTAGAACTGCCTCTAACTCCTCTGTTAGACGGAGAGGAATGGGGGAGGTGCGGGCTGTGTTTGCCACATATTCCTTGCAGAAAGTCTGGTGGTTTCAGGAGCATTCAGTCTACCGGGAATGCAAAGATTAAGCTAGATACTCCTGGGCCCTGACCCAGGACCCTAAGTGTTTCTAGGCTTTTTTTTTTTTTTTTTGGTTTTTTTTTAGCGAGGTTTTCTCTGTGGGGCTTTGCGCCTTTCCTGGAGCTCACTTGGTAGCCCAGGCTGGCCTCGAACTCACAGAGATCCGCCTGGCTCTGCCTCCCGAGTGCTGGGATTAAAGGCGTGTGCCACCAACGCCCGGCGGCTTATTTTATTTTAATGCTGGGTGCCCAGCCTGGAACCTTTAGGTGGGAGACAGGGCCTGGGTGGTGGGGTCTTTGAGTATTATTCTCATTTTGTCTCATTTTGGCCTGTCTGTCAAAGGACACTGTGTGCTCTCACAGACTGAGCAGGTCACCCCATTTTGCCTTCACCTACCCTGAATAACTAAACTTTCTAAATATTCTGTGGACCAAAATAATAAGATGGTGGTGGGCAGGTTGGGTGATAGGAGGGGATGTTGCAGGGCCTCTAGAGGACACTTGAGTTGGCTTTGCAGGATGTACTAACGTCTTGTTTAATTGTTTCTGTCAGGCATTTGGCCGCAGAAATGAGAAGAATAGCAAATACACTTCCCCAGAATCAAACTGCAGCGTTTTAACATTGGACGTCCCAGCTGCTAGAATGTAAGGCACACATCTCTGTTTTTTAGAAATTTCCCAGTCTCTGGGGCTGGAGAGATGACTCAGCAGTTAAGACTACTTGCTGATCTTTAGAGAGGTTGAGTTTGGTTTCCAGAACCCACATTGGGCAATTTAGAACTGCCTCTAGCCAGCAGTGGTGGTGCATGCCTTTAATCCCAGCACTCGGGAGGCAGAGGCAGGTGGATCTCTGTGAGTTCAAGGCCAGCCTGGTCTACAGAGTGAGTTCCAGGACAGGCTCCAAAAACTACAAGGAGAAACCCTGTCCTGAAAAACCAAAAAGAAGAGGAGGAGGAGAAGGAGGAAGAGGAGGAGGAGAAGGAGGAGGAGGAGGAGGAGGAGGGACTGCCTCTAACTCCACTTCCATGGGGAATCTGATGCCTCTACCCTCTATGGGCACCTGCACTCACCTTCACATAATGACACATAGACACATATGTACATAACCAAAAAGTAAATCTGAAGAGCCAGGCAATGATGGTAAATGCCTTTAATCCCAGCACTCAGGAGGCAGGGGCAGGTGGATCTCCCAGTTTGAGGTCAGCCTAGTCTACAGGCTACACAGGGAAACCCTGTCTTGAGAAAGAAAAGAAAAAACTCTTAAAAAGCACAGTTAGAAATTACCCAGTCCCAGGTATCTTGTGATATTAGCACATATGGACTCAGACAGCCAGAGAGCCCAGATGTTTGGTCGAACACTATTCTGGATGTTCCTGTGAGACTGTTTTTGGATGAGAATAGTATGTATAGCTGTGAGCTCTGAGTAAAGTGGACTGCCTTCCCTAATGTGTGTAGCCTTGTTCCGTCAGCAGAACAAGGACTGACTTCCCTTCATTAGAAGGCCTTTGGACTACAACTGCAACCCCAGATATTCTTGCTGGCCCAGTCCATGCATTTTGAGCTTACAGGATGTTGGTATTCTGGCCCACCCCTTGAGGACCCACCCTGCATCCTGATGTAAATCCTCTTTGAAGGAAAAACCCCTCCCTTCTTCTTCCTCCCCCTTCCTCCCTTTCTTACCATAAAGTGTGCACACCTCCGCTTTCCCTCTTTCTCTCCCTCTCTCTCTCTCCCTCTCTCCCTCTTTCCCTCTCTTTCTCTATCCCTCTATTATAATAAATTCTCTCCATGTGGATGCCGTGCCTGGGGTGTGAGTGACTTTCCAATGTGACCACACACACACACACACACACACACACACACACACACACACACACACAGTCTATAATGTCTGTTTCTCTGGAGAACCCTCATGCAGATGCCTATGCAAATCCTCTCTCTCCTTAGGAGAAGGCCCCCACCCTCTCAGTCCTCCCCAGCACTTCCTTTTCGCTCCTCATATAATCTATCTTGTTAAATGTCCCAAGTGCAGGATAGGAAGGAAGGACGGGGTACTGAGGTACTTACTGCATACCAGATGTGTGCGAGGCACTGTAGCACTTGCGTCATGTTCATTCATTCTTTTATTCACCCATTAATTCATCCAGCAAAGTTTAATTGAGCATTTTTAATGTGCCAGGCAACGCTCTAGTCCAGGGGTTGGGTAAGCTATGGCTGATTTGGCCTGCCACCAGTTTTTTTTTTAAATAAAGTTTTATTGAAACACAGCCATACTTATTTGTTTACATTCTCCTATGGCTACTTTCCTTAGATAATGACCTAATTGAACAGCTATGAGAAAGGCCATATGGCCTGCAAAGCCTGGAGTACTTGGTGTACTGTTTAGTTCTTGAAGAAGAAAGTTTGTTGCCCCTGGGATAGGATAATATAGTAATTAGTGTATTGCTGTGTTCTAAGGTGAGGGAGTTAGGGAAAGGATGAAAACACAAATGAGCCCCCAAATTGGAAGGCCTTTACTATGTTAAATAGTGATAAGTATTAGAGAGGAAACTGAAGCAAGAGGCGTGCAGGGGATGCTGTGGGTAGGGGTGGATTGCAGGGGGGATGAGGGTGTCCTGGCTGAAATGGGACAGTTAGGCAAAGGCCTGAGGAAGTGGAGGAGTGAGTCCTGTGGGTGAGAAATGGAGCTCTCAGCTAGGAAAACAACAGGTGTAGAGCCATACTGGAGTATTAGCTGTAAGTTAGATTGCATTAAATACTGGGCACAGGTGCCCTTCAACTGCTTCCATATAGAATCACATTTAATCACTTACAAGTCACTATCTAATTATCCAGATAATCGTACAAAAGAATGATCTGAATATACTTCTGCTCCTACTCACACAGTACTCTCAGTTTAGAGTTTTGTCTGTCGCTTGACTGTCACGCCTGAGAACATTACAAGGTCCTGTGCCCTCCTCTTGAAAAGCAATCTCCCATGAAGCCCACAGCTCCTGCAGCTAGGGAGATCATTGTGAACTTCATCTTGCATGCTCTATCCATGCTTAGAGTCCCTCTTGGTTTGAGGTCATGGGCTCTAGATGCAGGGATGTCTCGTGTGTCAGAGGACGTTGTCGTCTGAGGGGTAGACAAGCTGCCCTTCCTCTATTGACTGGTATACGAATCCACAAACCAAACCAAACTGTGTCCTTCAAAGTGCTGAGGATACAGAAAGGAGCTAAACTAGGGCCACCCTCAAGAGGATCCAAGCGTGGCCTGGGAACGCCACTGAGGCATGGAGTGTCCCAGGGCTGTGGGACAGCAAGGCAGCTGTCTATTTCTTTCACTTTTCTTTTTGATAACTACCCCCCAAAAAAGGGAACTTTTCTAACTTGTGGGGCTAAGGAATGTGCACTACAAATCAAGGCATCCAATAAATTGATTGATTGAAATGTCTCCCAGGAAGCTGCTAGAATGACAGGGTGGTCAGATGCTGGGTCTCTGCCACCCTGGACTTCCTCTCAGAGAGAAAAATCTCTCTGAGATTTTTGACTGTGACTGTCTGGCCAGGTCCCCACTCCAGGCTGCAGAAACTCCTGTACACTTACAGATCACTACAGCATGTTGGTCTGCTTCCCAAGGGGGTCATGAGCTTTAATTAGTTACTGGTGGTGAGTGCTCTAAAGATGCGGGGGTGTATAAATACGGCAGGTCATTAGGCCTATTCATACCACTGTGCCGGCAGCCTGGGAACTGCTAATTGAGAAATAATTAACACCTCAGGGTATAAAGGACACTACCTAGATTTTCCAGATTGGAGGGGTTATAAACATGTGTGTGGGCAGAGGGAGAATAAAAGGTCACTGTGGACACATGGATCCCAAGAAATTCTGAACATGACTTCTCTCCCAGTAGGAGGAATATTGCTCCAGCAGAACTGTGAGACACCTGTCCCCTAGGAAAACCACTCCCATAGAGGTGGGCTGCAGGGACCCAGCATGGCTTTTAGAAAGAGAAGAACTCAGAACCACCGGCTCAGCCTGGCCCTCTAAGCAGGTTGACAGACATTACGGTCATGTGCTGTCATGTCCTCTAGCCAAGCCGTGTCTTCCTCGACATAAGGGTATGATGATCCCATATGTCTACCACCCTCCTCGCCAGGTTGTCCAGTATCTTTCTTGTAGAGGCCAGTTCATCTAAGTCAGAATCATTCTAGGGGAGACTTTAAGGTATCGATGCCTGGGCTTGCCCCACTTCAGCAACCTTACTTCCGGAATGATGTGCATGGGGATTCCCGCACTCTCTGGCCTGGGTATCAAGCACTGTCAGTGGAAGCCGCATGCCTGGAAGGAATAAAGACATTCTTAAAGAGGAACTCGTGCCCCTCCCTTTGGCTATGGAAACAATGCACCCCAAGAAATTAGAATTCCTCTGGGAATCTCATACGAAGGGGAAGGAAAAGACTAAAGTCTGAGCCACTGTGGTGGTTTGAAAGAAAATGGCCCTCAAAGGGAGTGGCACTATTAGGAGGCGTGGCCTTGTTGGAAGAAGTGTGTCACTGTGAGAGCAGGCTTTGAGGTCTCTTTTCTAAAGTTTCACTCAGTGTGGTAGTCGGTTGACTTCCTGTTGTCCCTGAGTCAAGATGTAGGTCTCTCAACTCCAGCACCACATCTGCCTGCACACCGCCATACTCCCCGCCATGACGATAATGGACTGGATCTCTGAAACTGTAAGCGAGCCACCTCAATTAAATGTTTCATTTATAAGAGTTGCCGCGGTCAGGGTGTCTCTTCACAGCAATAAAAAAACCCTAAGATAACCGCCCAGATGGGAATCTATATCCAGAAGAGGATTGCAATTTGTCAGACCACTTTTCAGGACAGGCTAGAAACCAGTGACGGCGATGACAGCTTTGATCGGGTTTTCTCTGCCAGTGGAAGAATTAAAAGGCAGGACAGGCCGGAAGCGCAACAGGTGGCAGGAGAACCCTCAAGCACCTCAGACAGAATCAGCGGTTGGAGAAAGGCGGTTATGGGAGTGAGGAAACGTGTAGACAGCAGACACAGAGAAAAAACCCTTCGCAAAGCAGAGGGGACACTCAGCTGGAGAATCCAGTCTCTCCTTAGGGTTGGGGTGTTAAAGCCTCTGAAGACTTTTCCTCCCCTCTTTAGGGTTGGTCAGATTGGAGAAAGCAAGGATGGTAGGCTGGCCCAGAACTGTTGTGTGGCATGCCCAGAGCCCGCCTTGAACTTGTGGAGCCTGTCCATCAGCACGGGGCCTGCTAGTGGGAAACAGAAGCCTACAAGGCTTTCCTTTGTCTCAAGTCAGGAGGGTGAGAAGAAGCTGGCCATCTTGGAAACTCATCGCCTTTATTACCTAGCCATAGCCCCTTTCCCTGTCTGTCTGCCTAGCAGGAAGTCTGTCTAATTTCTGGTCTCAGCTTCTTGAGGCTAGGTGGCCAAATCTGGCTTGTTGGGGTTTTCAGGACCTAGGTTCGGACCCTTAATAATTCTGGTAACATCAGGAGCTGTGAGAAACAAAGATGCAGACCCACCACCCGCCTGTCCCTCTTGTATTACCTCATCACATTCTGTTCCATGCCTCTGAGGGTCCCGGTCCTCTGCCTGGCAGACTCAGTCATCTCTAAGGTAAACTGGAGGTAATTTTCTCAGTAAAGCTCCCCCTTCCCTGGATTCTTACAGGGCTTTGCTGCGCTCCAGTGAGGCTACTGGTCACAGGCATTGTTCATGAAGCTCCTGGGGAGCCGAGAGCTGATGGGTCATTATCAGTCACCAGTGTCTTCCCGTGGGTCCAGTACACTCGAGGCAGTCTATACAGTGCAGTTGTTGGACAGTGACTGAAATAAACTCAGCTTCTGCTCAGGACATCTTATCATCTGTTCTGTGTCTATAACATCCTCCCCCAGATAGCTACAAGGCTCTGTCTCTCCCCTTCTTCAGGTCTTTGCTAAAATGCCACCTTCTTGGTAATGCTTCTATGGGCGTCCTATTTTAAACCAGAACCATCCAGCCTCCCACTCCATTTTTTTTTTTAACTTGTCTTCAGAACATGTAACACCCTTGGACTGACAACTTACTTTTTCTTTCTATGGGTTTTTGTGTTCATTTTGATTAAAAAAATAATTTTATCAAAATCCTGTATCATCTTGGTTTTTGAGTTCTTTACTGCCCTGCTTCCCTCCTGCAGTTTTTTTTGTTTTGTTGTGTTTTTGTTTTTTGTCAGCTTGACACAGCTAGAGCCATCTGGGAAGAGGGAACCTCAATTGAGAAAATGCCCCCATCAGGTTAGCCGGTAGGCAAGTCTGGGGGGCAGCTTCTTGATGAATGGTTGACATGGGAGGGCCCAGCCCACTGTGGGCGGTGCCACCACTGCACAGGGGTTCTCGGGTTGTCTGAGAAGGCAGGCGGAACAAACCATGAGGAACAAGCCAGTAAGCATACTCCTCCACGGTGTTTGCTTCAATTCCTGTCTCCAGGTTTCTGTCTTGACTTCCTGCCTCGACTTCCCCCACCTCCACTCCCCCCATGGTGGACTGGAACCTATAAGCTAAAACAAGCCCTGTCCTCCCTAAGTGTCTCTTGACTGTGCTCTTTATCACGGGGGCAGAAGGCCGACTGAGGCCCTTGCTCTGCTAACGGCTCACTGTGCTGGCTTACAGGCTGCCTCTTCACAACAAATGCTGGCAGCTGTCCTCTTCACTCTGCTCTTCCCCACGCCGGCAGCAGGGGCTTGTACAATGTAATTACGCAGAAAATATTTTGTGAGGGCTGGGGAGACGGCTCACAGGGTGTACTGGCTGGTTTTGTGTGTCAACTTGACACAAGTTAAGAGTCATCAGAAAGGAAGGAGCCTCAGCTGAGGAATGCTTCCTTGAGATCCAGCTGAAAGGCATATTCTCATTTAGTGATCAATGGGGAGGGCCCAGCCCATGGTGGGTGGTGCCATCCCCGAGCTGCTGGCCTTGGGTTCTGTAAGAAGATGGGCTGAGCAAGCCAGTAAGCTGCAGCCCTCCATGGCCTCTGCATCAGCTCCGACCTTCGGGATCCTGCCCTGTTTTGAGTTTCTGTCCAGGCTTCCTTCAGTGATGAGCAGCAATGCTTAAGTGTAAGCCATATAAACACTTTCATCTCCAATTTGCTTTTTGGTCATAGTTTTCCATCGCAGCAATAGAAACCCTAAGACGTGCTCGCCATGCAAAAGTGCTCCTCCGTGAGGAGAGTTCAGATCCTCAGAGCCTCGGTATATAAGGTGGAGATGGAGGACTGAGACCAAAAACAAAATTGGAGATCCACACACTAGTTCATATATGTACGCATGCAAATAAGCAAACATTTGCTTACAACACACTTATGTAAGTATGTAAATATTATGTATGGAGGAAACGCCTCATTTTTATTTATGCATATACGTATGTGCCCGTGGGAGTGGGTATCCTCAGAGGCCAGAAGGTGGTCATGGATTTCCCTGGAGCTGGAGTTACAGTGATCGTAAGCTGCCTGAAGTGAGTGCTGAGAACCGAACTGCTGCCCTTTGAAGAGCAGCAAGGGCTCTTAACCAGCACAGTAAATGGAAGTTTTAATTTGCCTCTTCAAGACTCGGGGAGGCTCCTCTTTGAGAAGCCCACGCCCACGCTCTCCAGTTCCTCCGCTCCCCTCTCAAGCCTGGTGCTTAAGCCTGTATTAAAATGTCTTTATTAAACCC